>JAVDBV010053222.1:0-13705 GCA_032619315.1 Piper longum
CCCTTAATTTTATATTAAATAAAGTATTTATGCAGGGGTAAAATGGGAATTAAAATTTGACAATGACCAAAATGCCCTTATATTACGAAAATACCCTTAATTTTATATTAAATAAATTATTTATGAATGGGTAAAATGGGAATTTATGCAGTGACGGAGTGGAGGGGAGGGAGAGGGTGGCATTCTCGTAATTAAAAATTGACTCGAGTCCGACTCGAATATAAAATAATAATTAATTCAAAATAATTTTAAAAAAATCCAAAAAAGTATTAAAAATATAATAAACTATAATACACATAATAATATCAAAATAACATCAATATATGATTTTTATATATTTATGTTATAAATTGTCAATATATATTTTTATATAAACGATTCGGACCGATTCCGATTCCGATTCAGACCGATTCCTAACCGATTCAAAAAAACCGATTTTTGGCCGATTCAGACTGATTCCGATTCCGATTCATTGGAAAACCGATTCCGATTCCAATTTTTATTCTGATTCTGATTCCTTCAACCATGCTTTCTAGTGGTAGGAAGGAGTTTGAGTCCTCAATTGTGACCTTCTTGTACTTGACCTTAATTTCTAGATGGATGACAGTGGTGCATTAGCTGGATTCTCATTGAATTGAAAAGAGCTGCCTTGAGTTTGCCCGTCTGTGCTTCCTTAGTGATTTTCTTTCCTACTTCTCTTTGCCCTTCATTCGTTTCTCTTAGGGTTACTAACCATTTCCCTTCCTAAACACTAAATATAGTTTATTATTAGTAAATATATTAATATATATATATATATATATATATGTATGTATAAAGTAATTAATATATAGGTGTATATATTTTTTATTAGAAGAAGTTGTGACAAAAAAAGGGTAGAGGAAGGAGTCGAAGAAAGAAATGAAGGAAAAGACGGCAACGAACGCCAAACACCAACCACTCTGCAACGACGGTGGGAAGGCGACGTCGCCCCATCGTTGCTTCAGATCTCCTCTTCCCCCACCACCTGCCTTCCCCTTCCCCCCGTATAAATAATTAATTCCCTTCGCCACCCACCTCCCTCCCTCTTCATGCCTCCTCTTGCTTGATCTCTGGTGTACGTGCTTTTTCTTTTCTTTTCTGGATTTTTTTTGAGATTTTTCGAAGTTCTGGGTAACTGGATGGTTTCTGAATCTTGCAGTTTTGGACGACAATGGCCGTCTCGGGGCCTCTCACGCCTGGCCAGGTGCGGGGTGTCTTTTTTTTTTTTGTTGGATTTGATTTGATTTGATTATTGGTGTTGCCATTTTGTGATTATGGGGGGGATTGGGGTGAATCTTGGCGTTGTATGGTTGTTGCACTGGTGGGATTGTTGAGGATTTGTGCTGATGTGCTCGGAATTTGATGCGGATGAATGTGTGTGTGTGTGTGTGTGTGTGTGTGTGTGTGTGTGTGTGTGTGTGTGTGTGTGTGTGTGTGTGTTTGGACATTTAATGTGATGTTTTGTAGGTTGGCATGTTTGATTATGCTTGTGATTGCTTTTGGATTGATGATGATGAAAAGATGTCATATTTATTGCCTCCGAGCTGAAATTTGGGATTAATTAATGTGATAGCCGGTACGGAATTTGACACTCTTTTCTTACAATGTCGGTTTTCTGAGCTGCGGTTTGTTATTGAATTAGGGTGCATTGTTTTTAATGCGAACATGGTGCACATTGACTCTTTAGAATGTTTTTTAGATATGCGGTCTTGAATTTTTTTCATTTCCTTGGTAAGTACTGCTTAAGCATCTCGTGTTATCTTAGGTTTCTTCTCATTTTTTTTACTGTGGTCTAACCAATCATAAACATTTTTCTTGTGTGAGCGGAGCATTATTTCAATTTTCATGGCTGTATTGGGCATGTATTTGAAATTAACTGAGTTTATGACCCTACATTAAATTTTCTGAAATGGGCAAATGGATTGACGTTTTTCTTGGTCCAAAAGTTATAGTGAACATCACTATTAATAACATTATGAGTGATGCTATTGCTATTTCTCGTATTACTTGTTCCCTAGTGTACTAATTGTAGGCTATATGCTCAGAATATATGTGAACACTGTAAGTTGCATTTATATCAGTTGTTATATTTGTTATTTGGAAATCTCTTTTTTCAAGTATTCTTAAGTAAGCTTTTTCATTGCATAAACTGGGGGCCATAATTTGTTATATTGGTCAAGTTAAAGAAAAAATTTCTTGCTTTTCAATCATAGGTATCCTTCCTTCTTGGATTTACCTCGATCTTTATTGCTTGGATATATTCAGAAATATTGGAACACAGAAAAACTTCTTTACATCCGAGTAAACAGTGAGTGTCTTTTATTTGGTTCTGCAATCTACATACCATAGTTTTCTAGAATGATAATCTTTGGAGGACTTATTGCCATCTTTTAGATTTGATATCCATGTTTACATGGCTTACAAAAATCATGATTTTCTTTCAAACTTTTATCTTATAATGCAAAGCCCTTTTGAGCTACCCAGGAGCCATCAGTGTCAATATTGCAAATTGGGCTTCTTTTTTTACTGATGAGTTGGCCTTGAATGTAATTAATGTGTGATACTTTTTTTTGCTTTTAAATGCATTTATTTCTCACTTGTTATTGAATTTAAATTTGATTTCAATCATTATTCTGATTCATGTTTCCTGGGTTGCCTTATTGCAGCCATTCAGAGAATTTTCTTGTAGAATTAGGAAGTGAGGCTGTCAAGGAAGATGATCGTGCAACTTTTCTCGAAGGAGGCCTTACAAAATCCTCGTCTGCTAGATTTCATATTTCCTCTGTCCGAGAAAATTTAACGCGGTGATTTCCGTAGTTGTCTTTCACACTGTGCATCCATATCAATAATGCTTTAGGATGAGCATTCTAACAGTAGTTCTTTGTTGTTTTTGGAAAATATAGGTTTTTGTATATGGAAGATACTTTTCTACTTGAGAATCGGTCAATTTTGAAGAACATGTAAGAGATTTGTTGTATAGATTATCAAAGGTTATCAAAGTTTGCATATGGACTAATCAAGTATAACATTTATGGTTGACGCACTTGGTTGATATGAAATTACATTTTCAGATCAGAGTTTGGCTTGATTTTGGTATATTTTTACCTATGTGATCGGACAAACCTGTTTTTGGATTCCAAAAAGGTATGGTAATTCCTTCTTTTAACTGGTATTTCTTTCATGTGGCAGTTATATTGCTGATTGTATTGCAAGTATATTTTCCCTCATTGATGAAGTGCCTTATTTTAATTCAAAGTTTAATCCTTCTAGTACCCATGGTGTGAATGAAATTTTGTTAGGTTGTTAATGGTTTAGGATGCATACAATTGCATATATCTGATTGCCAGTTGAACTGGGCTGGGATTGGTACATACATTTTACAGCACTGACTGATTGCTTTTAACATTTAAAATGATCGCTCAATATCCATGCCAAAAGTAAGTGACATATTTTTATGTTGGATGCCCTTTATTATGTAACCCTCAAAGATGGAGAAAATGGAGTGAAGTTATAAAACATCGTCATCATTTACTTTTCCTAACTATATAGTCATCACGAGATCCTGTTGATTGACATATATTATCGTAATCGATGGATCATCTTCCATGACGAAGTTGTTATAAAGAAAAGTATGCTAGCGAAGAATGATAAATGGTGGATAACATTATTACATGACTGCCTAGGAAACTTTTGACTATATTTTATACAATTGTGAGTATGTCATGTTTTATCCTAAAGCATACTCTTGAATTTCTAACTTCATAATTTTTTAAGGCATATTTTTGGTTTTTGGCTCTTTCTACGATTGAGTAAATTGGCAGAAAAGGATTCATGTCCCCAATCTTAATTTTTTGGGATTAAATGGAAGAAGATGATAATAAATTAGGTTTCTGGCAGCTTGTTTTGTGTTCGGTTCTCTTTAATTTTTGCAGTTTCTGTATACCTGTGCCATTTGACAGAGTTATAGTCGGGACCTTTTCATCTTCTTGTATGCTCTACTCATCATAGCGTCAGCTATGACTTCTTTGAAAAAGCACACTGATCGATCAGCATTCTCTGGAAAATCATTGCTCTATCTTAATCGGCATCAAACTGAGGAGTGGAAAGGATGGATGCAGGTGAGAGTTTTTGGTCCTTGTGAGTTTGATTTTTTAGGTGTTGCAAGATTTCCTTCATACTTACCAGCCAAATGATTGTAATTGTTTCCCTGCCATCTAATGTACGCACATTCCCGTTTAAAGGTTGTTTTAGCAAACCTTAATATTTCCTTTTTTTGCAGGTCCTCTTTTTGATGTATCATTACTTTGCTGCAACAGAGATATATAATGCAATTCGTATCTTTATTGCGGCTTACGTATGGATGACAGGCTTTGGAAATTTCTCCTATTATTATATTAGAAAAGATTTCAGCTTGGCTCGTTTTTGTCAGGTCTGTATGAACGAGTAAATAGGTTGATGTTGTCTATTATGAATATATGTTTGCCAATATTTTTCTCCTTCATGTTACTCACATTGTATATCATCAAATGCAGATGATGTGGCGATTGAACTTTTTGGTCGCATTTTGTTGCATTGTGCTCAATAATGATTATATGCTGTACTACATATGTCCTATGCACACTGTTTTCACTCTTATGGTCTATGGAGCACTTGGAATATTCAACAAATACAATGAACATGGATCAGTAATTTTTGTGAAGTTTGCTGCTTGCTTTTTGGTTGTTATCTTGATCTGGGAAATTCCTGGAGTGTTTGACATCATTTGGAGCCCTACAACATTTCTTTTAGGTAGGATTATTTGATAGATTTGTTCATTCATTGAATATTTACATTTTGCTTGACTAAACTGATTGCCAAGAACACATATGCCTTTCACAGGATATAAGGATCCAGATGCTTCAAAAACCAATCTTCCTCTTATGCATGAATGGCACTTCAGATCTGGACTTGATCGCTATATCTGGATAATTGGAATGATTTATGCATATTACCACCCTACTGTAAGTTATTTAATGCTTAATCTTTTTGTTTGGCGTCCATCCCACAGCTTTTTGATGTTAACAAATATAGTCAAAACACCACCTTGTCTATCCTTCGCCATTCATTGTCGAAATAATAGCCTTGTTTTATTTAACAGGTTGAGAGGTGGTTGGAAAAGTTGGAGGAGTCTGAAACCAAGGTGCGAGTATCAGTAAATTTAAGTGTCACAGCAGTTGCTTTGACGGTAATTGTTTTGCTTTTTTTGCCTGATGATATATTGAGTTTCCAATTGCATATGTTTTTGCTATATGTCCAAACACTTCTTTATGTAGGTTGGTTATTTGTGGTATGAAAATATATACAAGTTGGACAAAGTTTCGTACAATAAGCTTCACCCTTACACCTCATGGATTCCTATAACGTAAGCTTTTTGAAGTTACCATGCTTGAAGAATATCTATGCATGCATGCCTTGGCTTGTTTGTGTATTAGTAATCTTCTGTCCACTTGAGTCAAGTCAATGTTAGCAACTTTATCATTTAAGAAGTTGTGTTTTAGAAATGTATTGGTAGGGCACATAGTTTGGGCAATTTATCTGTCCATGCTAGTTTTGCACGACATGAAGATCTACGAAGTTGTAATTGGTCTCTACTTGTGCAGGGTTTACATATGCCTGCGAAATGTCACTCAACAACTACGTAGTCATTCCTTGACTCTATTTGCGTAAGTCCATTTTTACAGGATTATGGGGGTGAACACTTATCTTCTGTCAATGTAATTACTTTTTTATGATAATTTTTCTTTTTAATAGGTGGCTGGGGAAGATAACATTGGAGACTTATATATCACAAATTCATATCTGGTTAAGGTTTGTAAACTTTCTAATTATTGTATGTGCTTCTTCAGGCTTGAAGGTTAGTTTATATTGAATAAAATGATTCTTGGTTAACAATACATTTTTTATTAAAATGCATCTTGTTCATTGAGGCAATTGGCATCTCATAATGATTTTGAGAATACTAGTGGCATGGATCAACTATACCTCTTCGTTATAACACCTCATATTGTTAACACGCACTTGCAGATCAAACAAGCCCAATGGACAACCGAAATGGCTACTTCTGTTCATTCCTAATTACCCATTGCTCAACTTTATGCTCACAACAGCGATATATCTACTGGTAACTTATATCGTTGCAGCTTTCTATATTTGCCCATAGTCTATCTAATGTTTCCAGCACAATGATTTTTTCCCCAGATATCTCATAGGCTCTTCAATTTGACAAATGAGTTGAAAAACACCTTTGTACCCACTAGAGATAACAAGCGTTTGCTCCATAATTTTGTTGCGGGAGTGACCATCTGCTTCTCATTGTATTGCATTTCTCTGGTTCTTCTTCAGATTCCTTCATTGATGGTAAGCTGTGGTACTGCCACATTTCCACATAGAAAATCAGCTTCATTTTTTGTCAATTACATCAAACTCTATTTTCATTCTTAGGGCTGAATTGTTGACATTTCGGGTGAGACTTATGATTTGGACCTAAAAAATTTAGGTCCCTGAATAATCATTCAAACCTCGCATCTTTTTCACTTAAACACGTGCTTGAAGAAGCTAGATATACCAGTTATGCAAGGAAATTTTGTGAGCTGCTCATACAGTAAGCTAGGTTACTTTCACTGGCGTATATGGAGTGGAAAATGAAGGTTTCTTTAGGTTGATACAGCTACAGTTTTGAGGATGAAAAATTTGAAGGGGGCTGGCTCTTTGTTTTTGTCTCATTTTTTCCCATTTTTTTTCACATAGATATTGTTCAATCTTGTAAGAACATTGATACAACCAATTAGAGTGGTTTATCAGGATTATGTAAACAAATAAATGAAAATTTCAAGCCTTGTTATACTTTCAATTTCTACTGATATTATAGGTTTGTATGAGAAGAGGAGCGGTGGATATGCTAAGGTTAGAATATTGCGTACTACTTAATGCAGGACTGAGAATTGAATATTACTAACATTTTGCAAATTCTTTTCTTATCCAAACCTAGAATTGCATTTCTTAGGCTAGGGCATGATGAGTATATGCATTTGAATCTAGTTAGTCATCAACTCTTATTAATAAAAAAGAATTAAAAGTTGCACTCTGATGAAAAATAGGAGATATAACCGATCAAAAAATAACAACAAAAACATTATAATCTCTCTTTATTTAGTTAGAGTTTATTTTAAGAATTGAAGTCTATCTCTAAGATATTTTATGATTGTAATCTATCTCATTATTGAATGAAGGTTTATGTATAAAATTGGCGTTTATAAAAAAAGATAGTCTTACTTCGATACCTACTAAGGTGACAAGCTGATACAATCTTTAATTTAGGTTAAATATTTTGAAGAAGGTGACAAGGTGGTCAAGTTACATTAGAGCTCGATTCACTACAAATGGTATTAGTGCCAACCCTTAGGTGAGAAACTAAAATCTTGAGTATGAAATTTTCTAACAAGGATTAGGATATTTCTGCCTCTTTTTTTTCTTATTTGAACAAAGAAAAGCTTCCACAAGCAATTATTTTAAACCAATCACCACCCAACACACCAATAAAGGATTAATCCTATTTATTTATATTGATTAGCAAAACATGTTAATTGTCTAAATTTCTGATTAAAAAGCAATTAAAAGCTACAAAATTCATCAACCTGTGTTCTTGTTTTTCATGGCTTATGCAATATGAAAATGAGCAATTGGGCAGACATGTATCATGTCATCTCTGGCAGGGTGGGGCTTCAAGGCTTCAATTTGGTCCAGTCTTCCTCCATTCATGTTCTCACATGACAAGACATGAATAATGCTTGCACATGACAATGTATGGTTTTCTTGATTTAAATTATTCTGGAAACATTTTAAGAATGTTTGACAAATATTAGCAATACCTAATTCTTGATATGATCAATTATAGCAAATGTTCTTTGGAAAACAAAAACAATTATAACAGACATTTGGATTGATTGTGTTAAAAACAATTCCTTGTAAGTGGAAATGTTTTTTTTTAATTCCGAAGAGAGTATTTAAAAGGAAATAATTGAGCTAAAATTGTCTATGTTTATTTGCATCAAATATCCGAAAACAACTGATATGAATATTTCTTGAAATTTATATAAAATATTGGATTATAAGGATGATTAGATGATGAGAATAATTTTGTTTAGTTTTTTGAGTTTATACTAAACAATCTCTGTCATGGCTTCAATTTGTAATTCATAACAATTGCCACTTTGTATTTAATGTTTAAACTAAATTGTATAAAAAAAAACTTACCTCCCTTAAAAAAAAACTTGTTTATACATAACATGATTTTGACATACCCATAAAAATTATTTTTAAATAAAAATTCCCACACCCTTTTTGAAATATAATTTGGTATTTAGAGCAGACATACAATTGGATGTGAATTAGAGTCAATTTGATAATACTCAAATGATATTGCTTCTTTGGTTCAAACTAAAAAAGTAAATTACTAAAAAAAATTACCCAATATATATATCAACTATCAAATTGTTATATATTAAAAAAAACCATAATCCACTAATATTTGTGCATTGCTAGCTCCGTGTGTAGACAAATTGCAATGATTCAATCCACGTGCAACTGGGTTAATTCATCACTTCAAAATTAATTTGTCAAAATTAAATATTTAAACATAATTTTATTAATATATCATATATTAACTAATTATTTAATTAGATATTAAATATAAGATTAATCGAAAGATTTCACAATTTATTCACTTTAAAAAATTTCCTCTTCAAAATTATTTTTATCAATTTGTAAGCCTATTTCATGTTTGTTATCTTATAATGTCACCTCTTACCATCATTAATGATCCAGCCTACCACCTCTTACCATTATTAATGATCCGCCCTATGTACAATATAAGTGATTAATTTTTTTTTATTAAAACAAATAATTAACCAAAATAAAAAATTATTAAGCATATCTAGTCTCATGTACCAAATTTTATTGTAATTAAGGATTGGATATGAGATTAATTTGGATATTTGGTTGGTTTCAACAAGAGCATTCGGCCATCAAAATCTTTTCATTTGCAAATCACATGAATCGTTTTATCTGAGACAAGAAATATTTCTGTATGAACGAAGTTAAATTCAGGAAAGAACAAATATTCTTAACAGACAATGAAGCATAGAAGTGAGGAGGTTGAATTGAACACATGAGCCAGCTCTGCACAGTTCAATAATGGGGGACAACGTGCAAACTGCTTCATTACCTGTCTTATCACTTCCCCATGTGGAACTCCACCACCAATCATGGCCACTATTGACTCCCTCTCCATGGTTGTCAGCCAGGCTGGTTCCTCCCCCCACCCTCTTTAAACTGATCTTCCCACACCACTCTTGACTCCCCCAACCTTTCACCGAGCTCTCTACCTGCTTCTTCTTCTTCTCCTCCACCTCTGCAATTTGAGCTACTCAGGCACCAGGTTTGCTTCATTTGGTTGGATATGGCGTTTTTTAGAGCTTCCTCTTTCTGGGTTCTTGTCATTTTGGTAATAGCTCTTGTTTTGCCCGGCATTGGCGCTCAGAGCCCCGCCCCTGCTCCGGCCAGTGATGGTATGTTTCGGAAGTTCTCTTGTCAATCAGAGTGTTGAAGTAAATATTAAACAGATCCCAGGCTTGTATGTATAACACTAGTCCACTTGTTAATTTGGAAAGATCAAAGTCAATTTGCTTGAGCTTCAAAATAGAGATCATAAATTTACTATCTAATATTTTTCTTATGGGTGGAATTTGGTTGTTTTGAAGGGGTGGCCATTGATCAAGGAATAGCATATGTTTTGATGTTGGCTGCTCTGGTTCTCACTTACCTTATTCATTAGAAGAAGAGATGGAAAAAATGCAATGCAAACTTGGAGGAGGAGGAGGAGGAAGGATTTCATTATCATCTTCATGGAGTGATCCATCTTTGGCACCATTGTAATATATATGCACGGATGTTTTTTTTTTTTTTCCTTTCATGGGATGGTGGATTGAACAAATTAATTGTCGGTTTTCTTCCATTGTATGTTCTAAAAGAAAAAAAAATTGTCATTTTTTTAAAAGGATAACATCCAACCGATCTGCAGCAATTTTTCCAAAACATCAATATCATTGCTTGTAATTAGTTGAAAATTAATTTTTGGGTAAAAAATATGTTGGGCGAGTTTTGGGAAAAGAGAAGACGTCGATGGAGGGCAGCTTTCGGTGTATCTGACTGCCATCACCGATCATATTTTGCCACCCTTCACCAGATCTTCTCACTGCTAGTGTTGCTCGGATTCCAGATGACTTTTTCAAGACCAGGACCACCCAATCTGATAATAGTGATATTAAAGACTTGAATCCGAGCTCGAATTTAAACCAAACCCAAACATATACATAAATACTTTACTTTAATTTAGACCTGGACCCTAGACCTAATATAACAAACTCGAACCCGGACCAATAATCAACATTACGTGTATTTATCTAAAAATATAATGAAATTTAAATATTTTATGGCAATTCATATGTTTGATAAAAAAGTTATATGTTTTACAAGTTATTTCATATATATATACACATACATACACAAAATTAATGATTACCATTGGAAAAATTAAAAATTAAAAATTTTCTATTTATGCTCTTTATAAGATTGGGTCTTTGAGTCCCAAACCCGAATAAGAAGGTTGAACTAATAAGAACTCCAAATCTTAGACCTAAATTTGATATGATTAGACCCGAATATGATTTTTCTAGGCCGGATACCCAATTTACCCGGATTTGTTGGCATCCTTGGTCACAAGCACCGTTGTTTTCTCCAGGCCAACAACGGAAGGATGTGATTGCTGTTGGTCAAGGACAGCCAAAATAGGTTGAAGCTAGCAGCCACCACTCCACTCCGGTGCAACCATATTTTGCTCCTCAGACTAGATCTGGTTTTATTTTTATTTTTATTTTTTAATTTTTTTAAAAAACTCTGCATAATTCAATGCTAGTTAAATCAATATAAAAGAACAATAGTAAGTTGTAAATATCATACGAATACCTTGAATTGTGAATATCATATAATATCGCCTTTTAACTGTAATTTCTTCTTAGATAAAGGTAAGTACATTCAGGCATTTCTTTTGTTTTCTTCTAAAATAAAAATCAACAATAAGGTCAAGCTGGTTTGATTACAAGACCCAATCACATTGAACAGTAATAGTTATCATCTACGTGCAAAAGGCACATAAAACTACGACTTCAAAAAAATTACTACGATTTAAAAAAAATTTCCACATAAATATATACTTTCATGTTACTACCATAGCTAATGGGTTTTGTAGGCCTGAATGACGTCCTAGAGTAGATTTAGAATCTACCATTCAATAATTTTTAATTTAATGGATCTAATAGCCCTCTAATGTATGCATCAAACACCAAAACTTTTTTCATGGGAAACAACTACCATTTCAATTAAATAGAGAGGTCACCTCCACCTACTGAAGTTACCTATAGCTATATGGGTGCAAAACATCTATACTCGTCCAAGAGACATTTTTAACTTATATTGGAGAAGCCAAAAGAGACGAATAAGAAGTCTAGATATAACCTAAGGCTACAAAATTCTGAGAAAACTAAATCCAACTTTTTTACTCTTTAGTTTATTTCTGGAGTTAATATTATTGGGTTTATCTGACATAATATTTGAACGTGACTAGTAACTTATGTAAATTAATGAGAAATATTATTCTTTACGGATATATCAGCCAACTCGAATTAAAATTTTCTAAAACTTCAGTATAATATGTGGATCTAGCATGTAGTAAGGTGGGGGGGGGGGGGGGAGATAATTTAGATGGTATGATGTGTGAAGGGGGGAATTATTGGGTTTATCCTAAATTAAGTTTGGAGGTAACTGGTAATTTGTATATAAGATAATGAAAAAACTTTATTCTTTAATCTAGCTTCTAGATTAAAAAAGCTCGTAACACCGGTTGCAAGTCCATTTTGAAGGTCTGAAAAACCCAATAAATACATCAACTCTTATAACATGTTTATATATAAACATCATAGATAAAATAGTACTTCCGATTTCTGGTCACCCCTATGAACTTTACAATTAAGAAAATCTTATACTTTGAATTAGTTTTTAGATTAAGAGAAGCTCGTGACACCTGTTTTAAGTCCCTTTTTGGGGAACCCAAAGGGCCCAACAAATACATCAACTCTTATAACATGTTTATATATAAACATGTTATATAAAATAGTACTCTCGATTTCCAGCCACCACTACGAACTCCACAACCGCAGGCAAAGAGGTGAAGCGATCTTCAAGGTACTTGCTTGAAGAAGATAAATTTCATTTTTATCAAAGTGTGTTTTTTTATGTATTAAGTGATGTATTGCTTGTAGCACTTTTGAATCGACTTGTCAGTATCCGTCAAAGATTAGAAATGGGAGTATAAATAAAGCTTATTGTGAAAAATGTGGCATGCAACTAATGGAGCTGAAGATTTCAAAAACTAACCTTTTGAACATGTTCGAATATTAAGGTCATTTAGTCATTATTTAATTGCATTTAAAAATCACTTGCTCATTCGTGATGTTTGTTTATTTATTTTAACAGATGTTAGGGTGACTAAGGCTATTAAAATTTTATTTGGTTCGATGAGTGGCTCAAACATCCTTTTATATATAGGCTAAAGTTTTTCTCAGCCAAGACTGCCCCAAGCTCTAATCTAGGTTGTCCATATGATCGGATGACCCAAATTTAATGAAAATAAAAAAAATCTTCCATTTTTCGGCGGCCATTTTTTGGTGATGGCTAGGCAAGCAAGGAAGGGGGGACGACCAGCCGGGTCAGCGTCGGCGAAGGAGAGGGGTGGGGGGACGGGGGATGAGGGAGCCTTGTGGGTAGACTGGATAGAGGGGGCGGAGCTACCGCAATCGACCGCTGGCGGGGGAGCGGACAACCAGGGGGTAGTGGGTTCCCCTTCCTGTTGCCGCCTACAACTCCGCCGTTGAGCTCGACTAGGTCTGCCTCCTCCCCGGCGGTGCCTCCCTCCCCCTTCTTCAGGCCTCGCCCCGCCCTACTAGTTCACCGTGGGCCAGCCATCGCGGTCAGATCGGTGCCACGCTTGAAAAAAAAAATGTCGGCCATAGTCGGATCTAGCCACCGCCAGCCAGGTCTAACCGCTGTGGGCGGGACCTGGCCATCCCCCTACTAGATTTGACTACGGGGATGGCCGGGTCTACCCCACGGTGGCTAGATCCGGCTACGGTTGACATTTTTTTTTTTGGGTTCGCTACTGGATCTAGCCGTCACAGGCCATGTCTGGCCGTCCTGTGGTCGGATTTGGCCTGAGGGCCGCCAGATAAGGCCGCCCGCTGTCAGATGTGGCTGGTGGTGGTCAAATCTGGCTGCAGCTGGCCGCCCTTGGCTAGTACGGCCTGTCTGCAATCGTTTTTTTTTTAACAATAGATCTAGACCGTCCTTGTAATCAGATGACCCAAATCAGATTTTTTTTAAAAAAAAATAATAGATATGGGCCGTCTTTATAATTAAACGGCCCAGATGAAAGTTTGGGGCTGGAAACTTTTCCTACCCCTGGTGCACCTAAGCACAGCCTGTGGGCCGTTGGATCGAAATCCAACAGCCTACATGCCACAACAACCCCCCCCCG
>JAVDBV010053239.1:0-14027 GCA_032619315.1 Piper longum
AAAGGTCGTGGACTGGGGCTAGTAACGGGCCAAGTGCAGGGACGTTGGCTAGGCTGCCGGTCATGGGCTGTAGCTAATAACGGGCCAAGTGTCTTAAGGTGGGTGGATTGTGAGATCCCTCAATTTAGTCCCACATCTAAGACCTACCGGGCTAAGATCCTATTTATAACTGGGAATGGACTATAGATCTTTAACTTCGGTTAATCATTTTAAAGAAATGACTTAGGCCCATTACGTTGCACTTTGGGGCGGGTCGTTACAACGTTCCTAGAAACCTTGGGTGGTAGGCATTGAGGTTGGATGCCTCAAAAGACCTCCCCTTGGTCTTCACTTGTTGGCATCAGATTTGTGCTGCCACTGTTGCTCATTTTTTGGTGTGTATTGCTTGTATTATTCCATGTATTTATTTTCATAATATTTTTATAGTGTATATATAAAGTTTAGGAGAATTGTGAGTACTCATTTATTGTATTTTTCCAAGTAAAAAAATAGGTATGATTTTTATAATGTATGTTCGTCACTGAAATGCACCATTTCAGTATAAAAATCATATCTTGCCATTCTGATGTCAAATTTATACGATTATTATTTTTTTGCACTCACAACATATAGCTATACAACTTTTTTGTTGTGTGTTTTACCTTCCATGCCATATAATTTGCATGTATGAGGGTAAACATTGAGGAAAGGTGGCGACTTGGACCATTGTGGTGATATAAGTGCTTTCTTCTCCAATTTTTACTCTCTGACATTGTACGATCTTTTGATGCACAACATGCCATATTTTTCATGTTAATTTCATAAGTTTACGGTAAAATTTTAATCCTAATATAACCACTAAATAATCATGAACATAACCTATAAGTACGATGTGTATTTCCTGTGTGTTGATGACTATGAATATGATTTGTGATTGTGTGATATCTTAAGCCATGAATTTTAAACTAATAAAATCTTGTAAAATTATATGACACCAAAATAATTGTCTAATTGAAATATGTAAATTTTTGGAACATTTAAAAATCATCTAGATAAGTTAAATAGTTGGTTACCGAGATAGTGTAAAGATGCTCAGTGAAACGGTGTTGGGTTTTAGTAAAACTTGGTCCAGACCTTACCCTAATTTTGGGGCCATTTGGGTAGGTTTCTAATTTTATTTCGTAATTTCAAATCTATTAAGGTTTAGATAGCTCCAGAAACAGCCCATCCAGTGATCCAAATTTTATTACATACTTAGGCCCATATACAAAGTAAATTTGAACTAAATCTTACTGGGATCAAAATCAGTATGTTAGCTAACTAGGCTCTCTGACCCAAGCCCATTTGGAGTCGTCTAGCCCATGAACCAACAGTTAAAAAATTGGTGCATCGCTCAGGAACACTGTTCCAGCACCATGGGGCCGAATTTAATGGGCGTCATTCCCCTGGATTGGCCCATGGGCGAACCATGGTGGAATTTATTAATGAATCTTACAATGTAAGGGACAAATTATATAAATTTCAGCCCATTTGGACATTTTTTAGCTTTTCTGAAAAATCGTATGGTAGGCACATTCAATTAAAAATCATAGAAGTGATTAAATCTGACTAAGTGAACATGGAACTAAAACTTTAAGTAAGTTACCTAATAAGGTTGAACACTTTACCTATGAGATAATTAAGAGAATTAAGTGTAGTTAAGTGTTGAGCTTGTGTGGAGGCTTTCCCTTGTTTTACGTGTTGATGTGACCCGATTCTTATTCTGTTCCATCTCCATGCTAGGTATCATGGGTAGCTCACACAGGTCCGTAGGACTCTCCTTTGCTTGATCTCTATTTGACTCCTTGCGTGCCGAGTTTAACCATGTTTTAGACATAGGATGACATCGACGGTGGCCATTTAGTCGTGTTTTCTACCATGTTTAATAAAACTACAAGGATGAGATCCCTTGTTGGTTTTCGAACTGAAGCTCCAGAAATATATGATATATGCCTCTTCCCAAACCTAATATATAATTACGCGCAAATTTATGGATTTCACGAATAATAGAGTGAGTGGTATGGAGATATGTATGGACCGTACTAGTACTCCTTCAAACTTGAGGTAGTGCGGTGTATGAGGGTACTGTGTAACGCAGCACATTTCCAAAATTTGTGGTACTAACTTAACTGTTCCTTTTGCTACTTGATTACCGTGGCGGGTGATGTGAAAGGTGTGAGGGCCTAAGCACTATATTTATGTATGAATATGATTATGAGTCATGCATGCGAGCCGGCAATTGCTTAAGTATGTTTGCTTACCGCTCACTATGAGGCATTTTTGAAGTTTCATAAGTTTTTTTTGGTAATGGAATACTCATTTGCTAGCTTGGTATTTATTAATAGTTATTTAGAGTGGTAATCAAATTTATTTAATTACTGACGTTGTTTTCTACTATATGTAGGTGAGGTTCTTTGTCGTTGGCCAGCCTAGATGCATGGATCAAATGACACAGTGGCGGTGGTGGCAAGGGCCCTATGTTATGTTGTTTGCTTTAAGCATTATTTTGTGTACGACTATATGATGAGCATATGCGATAACTATGTGAACCTTGCATGATTCAAATGTAGGCTATGATAGTTTTGCCAACATGTTTTATCTTTATATTATTGTATTTTGCTATGGAGTTATAATACTTTGGGGCAAGACTAACCAACATCAGTAAGGTATATAAGCCCCAGAGTCCTGGAACATGACGAGGAGCTAAGTCAGGTACGCGAAACATATTTGACTGCAGCTATTTGTGTATTAGAGTAACGTGGGTGGAGGAGCTTACAGTTCACACCACTTGAAGACCCACATGAAGTCCGGGTATTAGGGTTTGATGCCCTGATACTTGATGATGCTGTGTAATTCTCTTGTGCTTTAATTATTGTTTGCATAGGGTTGAGGAACATGTAACCATGACCATTTAACTTCTCGCATCATCTTCATGTAACTAATAAGAAGTCCTAAGCCAATCACTTGAACTAAGTAGTAAGAATATGATACACGCAACAACATGCAACCTCAAAACTGTAGCGGGGGTATGCTTCTTCTACAGTTGGGAGTGATCATCACATTTTTAAAGTCACTGCTTGTAGTCGTCGGGGTGGTTCTACCTATTTTACAACTATGGGTGTTCATATAGGAATCCTTTAAGTCTAAGATTCACCTTCATAGTACAAACTCTGCATGCATTATATGAAAACCAAACCCGATGTCCGTCTTGAGCCTACATGGAGGGTTGAGATCTGCTTTCGTAAAGTCTATACACAATAGCCCAATGAGTAGCTTCTAAATTATAATATCACAATTCGGTCCATCCTTTCGGGCCGAATTGGGGTGTTACATGTAGTACATAACTCGCACACACATGTACCTGCCTACTGTAATTCGTGATATGTTGAACTGTGTGGATAATGAATTTGAATGTTATTCTATAAACTTCTATAGATATTATGCATGTAAATGAAAATGGAAAGTAGAAAATGAAAAGGGTGAGCTACGGAGCAAGGATAACTAGAATGTGAAAAACATGCTATGTTTGGACCATGTTCTCAATTTTTATTGTTATAAATATTTATTGCTTGTCCTTGATAGGGTGGCCTTTATTGCACTTTTAGGGGAGATTCCATCCATTTCGTTTGATTTTTCGTTTACACATCATGGCATGCATGTAGGACAACGCTAGAATTCAAGCATCTTATCCATGTTTTGCATGCTGCATCATCATCATGAGATGCCAAGGGTAGATCTGGGTTGGCTTAACCGAATCAAGTAGTTTAAAGAATGGTTCAGTCGCCGGTAACATTTCAAGGTTAGTTCATGGGTGAACTAAACTGGGGTGTTACAGTTCATGTATGACATGGTGTATGTTTGCTTGGCCTTAACCTCCTTCGGCTCTTACTATGCTTGTTTGGATGCTACATGCCAAACCTTTTCCTGATTAGTCTATTCGAGTCGTATATGGTTAGATGCTAGGTCCATGTCCCTCGCTTGTCTTTTGTGCTTTGCGTATATTTGATAACACCTTTTTGGACCATCCTATCTCCCATTTGGCACGTAGAGTGCATTTCCTAAGGTGGGCCTGAACACTTTAGGTTCCTATATTTTTGGGTTTTGGGCTAACCAAACTCGTACCTCTTTAGGTATGGTACGCATACCTATGTCATCACCAAGCTGACCCATACCTTTTTATTCAACACATACCTCATTAGGTATGAGACCTATACTTATAACATCACCAAGCCAACCTCCTCTTTACTATAAAACTCATCCCTTCCCTCACCTTTTAACCGTTTCTTCATTCCTCCTCACCTCCAACAACCTTCTCCTCATCTCTTTGGCCTTCTTCTTCCTCCTTGAAGCTCCAATCACCCTCCTTCATGCTTCTAGCCTTCAGGGTGGTAAGCTCTCAGTTGGATTCCTCAAAAGACCTCCCCTTGGTCTTCCCTTGATAGTTTCAGGTTTGTGCTTCTTTTGTTGCTCATTATTTGATGTATTTCGCTTGCAATTTTGTGATCATTCATTTTTATAAATTTTTTTTAATGTATATCAACATGTTAGGAGTATTTTTAGTACACATATATCTTATTTGTCTATGTAAATATAGATATTCTTTTTACAATGCAAGTAGGTCATTGATTTGCACTATTTCGGTATAAAAATCATATCTTGGCACTCTAATGTTACATTTGCATGATTCTTGCATTTTTACACTCATAACATGTAGATATACAACTTTTGTCTCGGGTGTTTTACCTTTCATAACCTTAAATTTGCATGTATGAGGGTAAAAATTGATGAAGCATGGCAACTTTCACCTTTATAGTGGCATAAGTGCCCCTTTCTCCAACTTTCACAGCTATAAAATTGGTGCACTGCCCGGAACACTGTTCGATCACCTTAAGGGTGGAATTTACCTATGAACCTTATATTGTAAGGGCCCACCCATCTAAATTTCAGCCTATTTGAACATTGTTAGGCTCGTCAGAAAAATCATCTGGTAAACTCATTCGTTTTAAACGCTTGAATTGACTATAGACCACTATATGAACATGAAACCAAAACCTTAATTAAGTTACCTAATAAGGCTTAACACTTCGCTTAGGACCTAACTAAGATAATTAAGTGATATTTAAGTGTTAAGCTTGTGTGGAGGCTTTTCCTTATTTTGTGTGCTAATGTGACCTGATTCTTATTTGGTTCCATCTCTCTGCTATCATTTTGATAAAACATGTCTCTTGTTTCAGCCTATATCAGCAGTATGGGAGCCAAAATCACGGTTTTACTGCTGTCAGCTGCCTATAACCATTTTCCCTAATGTTGCCCTCTGTTTTTGGTACCCATTGCATACCATCATGAGCATGTTTATTGTGTTAGATATTGGCCATTTCTCACTAAAATAATAAGACAAAATCACCTAAGCAAGCTCCAAACAAAACCCCCTAATCATTGTATGTGTTTGTCGTGTTTTTGGTATGCTTGGCTATGTTCTGAGATTGTGCTCCTAGTTTATACCCTAAATGATTTTTATAAAATCTCTAAAAATTGTTTGACGAATTACTAATTGTCTATATTATTAACATGTTAAATTTGGGTTATGTAAAATTCATTTTGGGGATTAGATAGCTCATATTTTGGGAGTGCATAAGAATGGAGGGAGATTCCCTAGCTCCAGTTACAAAATTCATTAAGCATAGTGTTAGGTTTGGTAGCTTCATTGTAAAATTCTAGGGCCATTGGTTTGGTCGATAATTTTTTTAGATATATACTATTAACATCGTCTACTTAAGTCCAATGAGAAAATCCTAAGTATTTGACTTTTCACAAAGTGTACTTGCAATACCAAACCCTAATTAATGTTACCATACGATGTTTAACACTTCAGTAAGCAATATAATTAAGTTAATTAAGTTTTCTGAGTCAAGCATGTGTGAAGACAGTTTCTAATTTTGCGTGCGAATACAATCCAATTGTAATCCTTATTTATCACTTTGTTAGGACATGCAGAGTGAGCTCCCTGAGTTATAACAAGGAGCTTGACTCATGTAGGTCAACAGGACTCTTCTGCTTCATCTATGTTTGTCTGCATGAGTAAGGTTTTGACTGAGTTTTCGACATACGATGACATCAGTGGCATTTTATCAGATGCCTCCGATGCCAGGTCACTTACCTGGATGTTTTTGTAGGTAAAGACCATTGAGGATAGACCCATTGATGATTTTAAAATGGAATATCAAGAAAGCTTATGATATAAGCCCCAACATAAACCTACTATATAATAATACGAGATTTATGTTTTTCACAAATATGAGAGTGAGTGGTATGGGTATGTATGAATTTCACTAGTACTCTTTTACATCATAAAGTTGTACAATGTAAGTAGAACACTCCGAACAAAATGTATTCCTAAATATGGTGACACTATGATTGTTCTGATCTACCTAGCTACTCTGGCAAGAGATATATACAAGATGTGAGGGTGTGCGCATATTATCAGCACAACATGCTAGGTTTGGACTGATGGACATAGTAAATTATTTTTACTATAAATAAAAATAAATTTGCGTGATTGGAACTAATAAGGTAAATTAAGTATGAATTGTTAATTGCATTGTAGCCTAGAAAATCATGATGTAGATTGATGTGAATCCTATATATGATTGAGCATGTTAGTTAGGATGTTTGAATGCATCATACTGGGCATTAGCTTATAGTTTTGATGTGTAGGTAAAAAGAAGCACCTCGCCGCCTATGTGCGTGGACACAATTAGAGCTTCTACTATGTTCATTTTAGACTCGATCTTTGTTTGACATTTTTAATTTATCATGATTTACTTTAATAACTAAGAAGACGTATCGAGTTGTGAATTTATCGTATCCCACTCCACATGGGCCATTTAGTCATATGAATTTTCGGATTAATAACCCTTAAGGATAAGATCCCTCGAGTTTATTTTTGAAAGCTCAGATCCAAATGATGATGCCTTCAAGCCTACAATATTAAAATCCCTACTGTAAAACCCGTGACTCGAATTTGGGTTTTATATTCTAAACCGGTCGGTTCGACGATTATTTTCAATCGAGTCAATTTCAAAACAAGTGTGAGACAACAATGAGTCTTAGGAATCATGAGAGTTATGTGTGCCCACATATATGACGATAACGCTTGTAAGATAGGAGTAGAATGAGTTATAAAAATATATAATAGTATGCAAGATCTTCTTTATTTATTTTAATTAAATCGTAGAAATATTTTTAGGCTAAATAACGTATTAGGACGTGATATAGGCAGTTTGCATGGGTTATTAGTTATAAAGCATGTCATTGATGTGTATTATATTTTATGAGATTTGTTTTCTTAGTTCTTTAGACTTTTACAAGCTTGTAATATTTTTGACTCGAGTGAGAGTCGAGTCAAATTTTATATTACGAGACAACCATTTGTTTTCTTATTGACCGTTCATTTTCTCACTGACCATTCATTTTTATCATTCACCTTTCATTTTTCACACCTAACCATTCATTTTTCTTGCCCTAACATCTATATATACCACACATTTGGCACTGTCACCGTTCTTCCATCTCACTCAACTTCTTCTTTTTCTTCCTTCCCTCTTCCCCACAACCCTTACTCGAGCCTTCCAAAACCTAGTCATCGTTGTCATGCGACGGACGATTAGGTATAGACTTTTATCCAATTTAATTATTTAAAATTTCCAATTATTAGTACAGAATGCTAGGAATTATTAGCTGTTGTGATAAATGTCACATTGTAAATGAAGTGACGATTTACATGTTTTAATCGATAGTCAGTGATCCAATTAAATAAATTAAATTTAATCATGTTAATTGACTGCAACATAACTTAGAAAAACATAATAAAAATCGGATGAATAGGATGATATATTTTTACATTGATAATTGTTTGACTATTGTTAGAAGATGATTGCATTGTAGGTGTGATATTAATGATGAGTTTGATGAATCATTTAGTTAGTGGGCGTTAGCTTTTATATTTGGTGTATAAGTACGAAGTAGGAGCTTCCCGTGTAAAGACTCGAAAATACATGTATATATATATATATAAATATTCGACCCAGTAAGATTGGACGTTGGAGAATTTTATTACCATTTATATTATAATTCTCTATGCGGTCAATTATCATTTAACCGATTAAGTAAAACATAACATTTACCCGGTTAAGTGAAAGATATTCTTTACCCGGTTAAACAAAATACGGGCTTGGGCAATAATCTTTAAAGACCCGAAAAAAAATAAAAATAAAAATAAAAATAAAATAGAATAAAAATAAAATAATAATAACGTTCGACGCCGTGGGATCGAACGTGGGAATTTTTTTTTATTTTAAAATAATTATCGTTAGCTGGTTAAATATGATTTACCCGTTTAACAAGTTAAGTGAACCATACTATTTATCTATTTAACCGGTTAAGTAAACCATACCGTGTAACCGTTTAAATAGTTAAGTGAATTATGTAGATTACCCAATTACCCGATTAAAAGTATTACGGTTAAAGGGTCCTTCCACGTACCCTAGCTGTCACATATATCATTATAAAAAGGGGGTAAAAAGGGTGGGACGTCATATTCATTTCTTCCTTCGGATTCACCCCGTCTTCCTCCTTATTCTGGTAATTTTTCTTCCATTCTTCTTCTTAATTTCCATGCATGGCATATGTTAAATTGACAATAAAAAATTGATAAAAAAATGAGATTTAAAGTCTTAAATCAATAAGAAACAACTAAATCTCAAATCGAAGAGAAAAAAAAAATTAAACTAAAAATACAAACTTCAAGTCGTTCATGGCCGACAAGGTGGAAGTTTGAGACAAATTTGCGACATGAACAGTAGTGACGACGGTGGGTTAACAAATCCGGCCAGCCGGGGCAGCGATTGGGTTGCAATCTGCTCGGGAAAGGTCCCTCATGGGTCAAGGGTTCCCGGACGACCATTTGACCGGAGCGGCGGAGCTCACCGGCGGCAAAATCGGCGATGCAATGGCCGGCGACGGAAACGGGCAAAACTGCTGTAATGGACCAATTCCGGCGTCGCCGTGGCCGGGGATGGTCGGCGATGAACCTTGGAAGCACGGCGGAGCTGGTCGGTGGCGGCCAACGGTGGTCGACGGCGGTTGACAGCGGTCGGAGGTGAACGAAGCGCAGTCGCAACTATCATCAAATTGATGACTTCAGAGGTCGATTGGGGGCAAATCATGATAGCAATAGCCAAATGCTATGGTTGGAATCAAAGATTGTGCGGAGGTGAGTCGATTCAAAGTTGTGGATTGGCCGGAGATGGTCGGACGGCGACGAACAGTGCGTCGGAAAATACCCGATTACAGCTCTATTTTGGAGAAAGTTAGGGAAGAAGAAGATGGCAATTTCGTAAATATTGGTTGACTTGACACCGGTTCGAGTTAAAAAATAATATCAACTTGAAATAAATCTTTAAAAATAATTAAGTTAATGAGATACGAGTTAAGTGGCTGAAATAATAATTTAATAAATTATTATCCGAAATTACGATATTAATAAAATTACGGTAATAATAAACGGTTAATAATTAATCGGCTTGTTACAAACTGTTAAAGTAAATCGAGGGGTTAATAGATTATAATCGTATAAAAATTAAAACTTTATTAAATTGAATAAATTAAAATAATGGTGTTAAGAATATCCTTAAATTAGGATAATACAAATTATTTAAAGAATATATCAAAATAGAAATTAAATTCCTAGTTATAAATTAATAATTATTTTATTAATTGTCAAGGAAGAATTATGAATTTAATAATTAACTTAAAATTGAGGAATGATTTATAAGAGTTTGTCACATGAATAATCAATTATCTAAATAGAATTATGGAAGATAAAATATTTACTATGGCATATAATTTAGTTGTATGTAGGTTCATGAAAATAAAATTATACTAATATATAACTTTATACTTTCACTAAGATTAGGGTTAGCAGATCACAATCGGATTATAGCACAAATCAGGTAAGTATAATAGGTAGAATGTCGTACTTTCCTTGTCAGTAGCCTAAGTCGGCCTGAGTCCAAATTCGACCACTATGCACCGAATGCAACCGGGGTTAAAGAATTGACTCAATCCGACACGGAATAGAAATCACACTACAGGTCTCCGAAGCAAGTCCGGGAATCACACTAAAGGTCTCCGGTTTGAGTCTGGAAATCACACTAAAGGTCTCCGTTCAAGTCCGGAAATGACACTAAAGGTCTCCGGTTCAAGTCCGAAAATCACACTAAAGGTGTCATGTTCAAGTCCGAAAATCACACTAAAGGTCTCCGGCTCAAGTCTGGGAATCACACTAAAGGTCTCCGGTTCAAGTCCGGAAATCACACTAAAGGTCTCCAATTCAAGTCCAGAAATCACACTAAAGGTCTCCGGTTCAAGTCCGGGAATCACACTAAAGGTCTCTGGTTTGAGTCCGGGAATGGCACTAAAGGTCTCCAGTTTGAGTCCGGAAATCACAATAAAGGTCTCCGATTTGAGTCCAGAAATCACACTCAAGGTCTCTGGTTCAGGTCCGAAAAGCACACTAAAGGTGTCCGGTTCAAGTCCGGAAATTACACTAAAGGTCTCCGGTTCAAGTCCGGGAATCACACTAAAGGTCTCCGGTTCAAGTACAAAAATCACACTAAAGGTCTCCGCTTCAAATCAGGAAATCACACTAAAGGTCTCCGGTTAAAGTCTGGAAATAACACTAAAGGTCTCGGGTTCAAGTCCGGGAATCACACTAACGGTCTTTGGTTTGAATTCGGGAATCACACTAAAGGTCTCTGGTTTGAGTCCGGAAATCACACTAAAGGACTCCGGTTCAAGTACGGAAATCACACTAAAAGTCTCCGGTTCAAGTCTGAAAATCACACTAAAGGTCTCCGGTTTGAGTGCGGGAATCACACTAAAGGTCTCTGATTTGAGTCCGGGAATCACACTAAAGGTCTCCGGTTGGAGTCCGGGAATCACACTAATAGTCTCCGGTTCAAGTCCGGAAATCACACTAAAGGTCTCCAGTTCGAGTCTAGAAATCACACTAAAGGTCTCCGGTTCAAGTCCGGAAGTCACAGTAAAGGTCTCCGGTTCAAGTCCTGAAATCACACTAATGGTCTCCGATTTGAGTCCAGAAATCTCACTAAAAATCTCCGGTTTGAGTCCGGGAATCACACTAAATGTCTCCGGTTTGAGTCCGGGAATCACATTGAAGGTCTTCAGTTGGAGCACGGGAATCACACTAAAGGTCTCTGGTTCATGTCCGGAAATCACACTAAAGGTCTCTAGTTCCAGTCCGGAAATCAAACTAAAGGTCTCCGGTTCAAGTCTTGAAATCACACTAATGGTCTCCGGTTCAGGTCCAGGAATCACACTAAAGGTCTCCGGTTTGAGTCCGGGAATCACACTAAAGGTCTCCAACTTGAGTCCGAAAATCACTCTAAAGGTGTCCGGTTCAAGTCCGGAAATGACACTAAAGGTCTCCGGTTCATGTCCGGAAATCACACTAAAGGTGTCCGGTTCAAGTCCGGAAATTACACTATAGGTCTCCGGTTCAAGTCCGGAAATCACACAAAAGGTCTCGAGTTCAAGTCCGAAAATCACACTAAAGGTCTCCGGTTCAAATCCGGGAATTACACTAAAGGTCTCTGGTTTGAGTCCGGGAATCACACTAAAGGTCTCCGATTCGAGCCCGGAAATCACACTAAAGGTCTCTGGTTTGAGTCCGGAAATCACACTAAAGGTCTCCGGTTCATGTCCGGAAAGCACACTAAAGGTGTCCGGTTCAAGTCCGGAAATGACACTAAAGGTCTCCGGTTCAAGTCTGGGAATCACACTAAAGGTCTCCGGTTCAAGTCCGAAAATCAAACTAAAGGTCTTCGGTTCAAGTCTGGGAATCACACTAAAGGTCTCCGGCTTGAGTTCGGAA
This sequence comes from Piper longum, assembly GCA_032619315.1. Classification (NCBI taxonomy): domain Eukaryota; kingdom Viridiplantae; phylum Streptophyta; class Magnoliopsida; order Piperales; family Piperaceae; genus Piper; species Piper longum. The sequence continues at coordinate 11,972 of JAVDBV010053239.1, forward strand.
ATCACACTAAAGGTCTTCGGTTTGAGTCCGGGAATCACACTAAAGGTCTCCGGCTTGAGTCCAGAAATCACACTAAAGGTCTCCGGTTCAAGTCCGGAAATCACACTAAAGGTCTCCGGTTCAAGTCCGGAAATCACACTAAAGGTCTATGGTTTGAGTCTGTAAATCACACTAAAGGACTCTGGTTCAAGTCCGGAAATCACACTAAAGGTCTCCGGTTTGAGTCCGGGAATCACACTAAAGGTTTCCAGTTTGAGTCCGGGAATTACACTAAAGATCTCTGGTTGGAGTCCGGGAATCACACTAATGGTCTCCGGTTGGAGTCCGGGAATCACACTAATGGTCTCCGGTTCAAGTCCGGAAATCACACTATAGGTCTCCGATTTAAGTCCGGAAATCACACTAAAGGTCTCCAGTTCAAGTCCGGAAATCACACTAAAGGTCTCCGGTTTGAGTCCGGAAATCTCAGTAATGGTCTCCGGTTTGAGTCCGGGAATCACACTAAATGTCTCCAGTTTGAGTCCGGGAATCACACTGAAGGTCTCCGGTTGGAGTCCGAGAATCACACTAAAGGTCTCCAGTTCGAGTCTGGAAATCACACTAAAGGTCTCCAGTTCAAGTCTGGAAATCAAACTAAAGGTCTCCGGTTCAAGTTCGGAAATCACACTAATGGTCTCCAATTTGAGTCCGGAAATCACACTAAAGGTCTCCGGCTTGAGTCCGGCAATCACACTAAACGTCTCTGGTTTGAGTCCGGGAATCACACTAAAAGTCTCCGGTTGGAGTCCGGGAATCGCACTGTGGGTCTCCTTTTAGAGTCCGGGCGACGCCACCAGGGTAGTGGTAGCCTCCCTAAAAAAAAATGGCTATGGCCGGGGTGTGCGGATCACTGCGGATACCCCTTCCGCATTTGTTTTGGAGTATAGCGGTATCGCTCCACCGCATATTAAAATGAACATAGGGGACTAGTGGATTGTACTTGACTTGTTTTATCTATTATACTACTTAGAGTTGTAATCACTAACGGGGAATTGCCTTCGTAGGTGTGCAGATACAAAATTAGGTGGGAGAAGCTATTGACAGCCAGTGCATGGAGCTAGATAAATATGAGGACTCCTTTAAATTTTTATTGAGAAATATTTGTGGCTACTGGGAAATTGTCCTAGACAGTGGGAACCAATTTTATACATTGTTGTTAAATTGTTATAATTCAGGAACTTAGTAGTTTGTTTAAGTAACACCTAGTCATCTAGGCCCAATCAAATAATTGAAAGTGGCGGGTCATTACAGGTGGTATCAGAGCAAGGTTTCCCAAAAGCTCACATCATATGACTCAAATACCTTGTTGAAGAGTCCAATACTTATCTTTCTTCGATGCAGTATGTCATGAGTGAATTAGTGGACTCACTAACATACCTAACTAATCACTGAAAGAAAAAAAAAAATGTAAGCATAACACTGGTATGGGATGGTGTGCCGCTTATGTGTCATGCTAAGTGCACGTGACACCTAAACCAATGAGGGTATATGGGACGCTTTTACATTCAGCGCAGTTATTTGTGTAGTATGGGTGGTATGGGACGCTTGTGCGATATGGATAACAGTGTCATGGGACAGAGTACCCCACTTTAGCAATGCATGTGAATGGCAATGCTTAATAATAATAATAATAATAATGAAAGAAAAAAAATTTTATTTATTTATTTTTTTACGAACATAACGGAATAAATTTTCAGATGGTAGGCACTCGTAGGAAGTCAACCCAAGCTGCACAGTCAAACTAGAATGTGGAGAGTGTGTTGGGCCAGATTCTGACACCCATACAGGGACTAGCGCAGGCTTCAAATAATACCAGTTCTGTGATTCAGAACATGGTGCAGTGGTTACTAGGATTGGTAGCAAGGAATGGAGCTCCAAATTCGGCTACGGGTCCTAGTAACATTCCAAATGGGGATCGGTGGAGCGCCCAAGAGCAGGTAGGGGTAACTGACCTAGGCAAGCGAGGGGAACTTCCAAACCCAGTGCCACCGGTAGTCCGACAAGTGGTACTGCCAAT
>JAVDBV010053248.1:0-13530 GCA_032619315.1 Piper longum
GCCCAAGAGCAGGTAGGGGTAACTGACCCGGGGGAGCGAGGGGAACTTCAAAACCTTGTGCCACCGGTAGTCTGACAACTGGTACTGCCAGTCGTGGATGACAATGATCGTTACACTATAGAAACCTTACAGAAGAACGGGGCTGAAGTATTCATTGGAGGAACTGACCCAATGAAGGCGGAGAGCTGGATTGATATTACTGAGAAAGAATTTAGAGCTCTCTCTGTGCCTCATTGCCATCAAGTAAGGTTGGCGACATGCATGCTTCGGGTGAAAGCATCGTATTGGTAGAAGTCCATGGAGAAGACTACGTTCCATCAACGGGAGACGTGGAAGTCACAACATTGGGAGTGACTAACCTATCCTCGGATATACAAGGGAAACCAAATTTATGGAATTTTATTGTCTATGGGATAAAAGAGTGTTGACAAAACCTTGAAATTGTGAGATGAGGGTCATTTACCAAGGGTCATGGCATGATCCATCCACTTGTATTGTGTCGGAAAATGAGGCAACTAAGTGGTTGGGTGAGGGTTGTTAAGCCTATTTGGCTAACCTAGAGGAGTCTGAATCCAAACCCAAAGAGTTGTCCATGATTCCAGTATTAGCAGAATTTCCGGATGTATTTCCAAGGGAACTTCCAAGGTTACCTCCTAAGAGAGCAGTGGAGTTTGTCATTGACCTAACACCTTGAGTAACATCAAATTTCTAAAGCACCATACCGTATGGCTCCTGCTGAACTCAAAGAGTTAAAGAGTGAACTAGGAGAGTGTAACTACTACACCAGTCCTAACTGTGTGAAATGGCAATGAAGGATTTGTGGTCTATAGTGATGCATCTCTAGTTGGGTTAGGATGTGTCCTTATGCAAGATGGTAAGGTGGAGGTTTATGCCTCATGCCAATTGAAGATATACGAGCCAAAATTTTGCGACCAATGGCTTTGAACGGGCAGCAGTGGTTTTTGCTCCAAAGATATGGAGACACTATTTGTATGGAGCCCAACTTAAAGTCTTTATTGACCATCAGAGTTGCGCAGCGGAAGCGTGGTGGGCCCATAACCCACAGGTCCTAGGATCAACCGAAAAGTTATCCTAATACTCAAAGGAAGGACCTAGAGTTCCAAGTTGGGGAGTTTGTCTACCTTAAGACCTCACCTAAAAAGGGAGGGATCAGATTTAGAACACCCGGGAAGTTAAAGCCAAGATTCATATGACCATTTGAAATTCTTGATCGAATCGGAAGTTGTGCATATATATTAGTATTACCACCAAGCCTTGATGGTGTGCACAATGTCTTTCATGTGTCAATGCTAAAGAAATATGTACGAGATGAGAATCACATTATCACAAATTTTGCAGGCTTGGAGCTGCAATCAGATTTAACTTACGAGGAAAAACCGATTCGCATCTTGGAAAGGGAAATAAAGACACTCCATAACAAGGAGATCCCTTTGGTAAAGGTATTGTGGGCAAATTAGGATCGGAAGAAGCTACATGGGAGAATGAACAAGAGATGGCCAGGAAATACCCTAGCTTATTTGTAACATAAAATCCTTCTAATTGTTGTAACGTGACCCGATACCGGAGATGTACTGAACTATGGATGTCCTATTAATGCTATGGTATTTCGGGGACGAAATATTTCTAAGTTGGGGAGATTGTAAGAACCGTGAAAAAAAAATTAAAATAAATAAATAAATTTATTTATTTTTGTAAGACTCGAACCTAAATATTATGAAATATTATTTTCGATGAATTGATATGGTTGGTTATCAAGTAGACTGGACACGGTTCAACATAATGCCCAACCCTAGCCTTAGATAAGACCAACCCAGACTTAAGGCCAAACTCTGGCTTTAGGTAAGACGAACCCAACCTAGAGAATACCTATTCATTTTCAAATGTGGGGTAAGAGAATTTAATAAAGGGAATCGTTGAATCTAGGGAATACTTATACATGAATAGATGGGAAAATTTAATTTAGGGACTCATTGAACCTAGGGAATACCTATACATGAATAGATGTGAGAATTTAATTGAGGAACATGTTGAAGCGTATATATGTAGGAGGAGGGGGTCATGGAGAGGAGGGGAGAAAAAGGAAAAGCAAGAGAAATTTTCCCATAGCAGTCCACTGCTCCTTGCCTTTCTCTCCGGTGCCTTTCCATTGTTGTGTAAGTATTTCGTACATCTTCTTAGTTTTTTTCCATTAGAACTCTTACATGCATGGTTGCAACACATAAATTCATTGGAAACACCTTGCTGAGTTTCTGGATCACTAGCACCTTATGTATGGGTTTCTTGCCGGCTTTTTGTTATAAATTGCAATAGGTCTTTGGGTGTTGACTTATTGTATGTTCCTGGTTACAAATTAAATGGTAGATCTGAAATTTACGTTTGACTAGTTCAAGAAACCCTATATTTGTTAACCGCACATTCCATAATCAAATATCGGACATGTAAAAATGGATTTGATAGTCTATAATTAAATATCGAACATGTCAGAATGGCCTCACAGCCAATACAATGGTACGGTTGAATGGACTCATCGGCCAATAGGGGGTACGGTGGAATGGACCCATCGGCTCAACCTAATACAGAGGTACGGTGGAGTGGACCCATCGGCCAATAGAGGTACTGTGTAATGGACCCATCGGCCAATAGAGGGTACGGTGGAATGGACCTATCAGCTCAACCTAATATAGAGGTACAGTAGAATAAACCCATCGGCCAATAGTGCGTACGGTGGAATGGACCCATCAGCTCAACCTAATATAGAGGTACGGTGGAATGGACCCATCCGCTCAACCTAATACAAATGTACGGTGGAATGGAACCATTGGCCAATAAGGGGGCACGGTGGACTGACCCATCAGCCCAATATTTCATAGTATCACGGTGGACTGACCCATTGGCCAATAGAACTACATCGAACTTCATCCCGACATGGGTATGTAGGCCAATCAAAATTGTTTGATTTCAGCTCATCTAAGGTAGAATAAAACGATAATAGGAGTCAGTTTAGGAGAAGGGGTAATAAATGGGACTTTTTTTTATTTTGCTTTGAGTTATAAATGTGGCTATGGGAAATGGTCTAAGACTGTGGGAACCATTATTTTATAGGTTGTTTTAAATACTCTGCACTTAGTAGTTGTTTAAGTAGCACCTAGCTATATAGGCCCACACAAATATAGTGAAATATGGCGGGTCGTTACATGTCTACTGTTGCCTTCTATCTGAAACGTCAAAATTTTTTCCCGTTATTATTGATTAATAATAACAACAATAATAATAATAATAATATTATTATTATTACTATTATTATTATTATTATTATTATTATTATTATTATTATTATTATTATTATTATTTAAGCATTGCCACTCACATGTATAGCTAAACTGGGGCACACTGTCCGAAGACACAGTTATCTATGTCGCACAGGCTTGCCATACCACCATACTATATAGATAACACTGCTGATTGCAAAGGCAAACCATATACGCTCTTTGGCTTAGGTGTCACATGCACTTAGCATGACACATAAGTGGCATACCATCCCATACTAGTGTTATGCTTAAAATCTTTCTTTCGGTTATTCCTTAGGTTTGTTAGCGAGTCCACTCATTCGATAATAACATACAACACTGGGTAAAGATAAATATTCGACATTTCAACAAGGTACTTAAATCAAAAGATGTGAGCTTGTGGGAAATATCGCTCTGATACCACTTGTGGGCCTAGCTAGCTAGTTGTTACTTAAAATTAAGCCAAACCAACCCTCTAACCACCAGACCTAACCGGAGCGGACATTACTTTTATGTTACATGATTTCTATTAAAGTTATAAGTATAACTCATTCAAAGTAAACTATGTCTTAGACAAGACATAATAATAATCATCACATTGTCTTGGACCGTTTCCCATAGCCAGATTTATAACTAAGATAAAACAAAAAGGAAATCCAATGCATTATCATTTTCTCCGAACCTTGGTTGGTAAAAGATTCACCAACCTCGCTCTCAATCTATGCCCGAATCTTCATGCTTGCGGAGGCAATTCTGCGTTAGTGATAAAACCACTAAGCAATATAATTCAAGAAATAAGTAAAATATACTCCCTAATCTTATTTCAAAAATCTTTTAAGGAAGTGAGCCTATGCCGATCTCTTATGATGCGGGGAGGGTGTCCGCCCATCACGCTACAATCCCATGCATGCGCACACACACTACGTGACCTATGGCTTGTGTAGATACATATATTTGCCATTGGCTCACCCTCTCGGTATCTTAAGTGCATAATGAGCCGCCTGCCAGACATCTTCTTTTGCCATGGGGACAGGTTTTCAATTTCTAGATTGCCGCCACACGACAGAGACTTCCTATTTCGTGTATATAATTATTTGTAATTTATTTAATTCAATACGGTCCCACCCTTCCTTATTTAATTATACTATCTCGTGATTTTCTACATGATTATATTCTATTAATTCATTTTCTACCTTGCTAATTCGTTATAAAAATAATAATTTTATTTACCAAATATTAATTTGATATTGTCAAGGTGAAGTATTTATTTTATTTATCCCTTATAACCGTCCGATTTAATTTAATCATTTGTAATAAGCCGATTAATTATTTACCGTTTATCATGACCGTAATTTTATTAATTATGGTAATTTCATGTATTAATTTTATTTATGTTCAGGTCTTTACAAGTGCGGTCCATACATATCTCCATACCGCTAACTTTTTTATTCGTGAAATCGAAAAAATGCATGTACATATTTAATCAGTTTAGCGAAGAGGCTTATCATATATTTCTAGAGCTTGCATTTGATAACCAACAAGGGGCCTCATCCATATAGTTTATTAAACATGTGTAGAAAACACGACTAAATTGCCCGACATCGAAGGGGTCCACTATTATAATGACATCCTTTATCCACATGGATTTGTCTAAAGGCTCAAGTTCTCAAAGGTAGACCTCGGTCCATGCCTAATGGATCCGTTTAAGGCACTTGATGGTCCATGTTCATGTGTCACGTAACTATGTGAGCATCTTCATACTCCAAGCTCCCCACTCGTGTCAACTCTTATGGCTCTATCTCAGAATGTGCAGCATGTCCCAAGGAAGGACTAATGTGGAAACATGTGAAAGACGGCCAAGTGTTACAATGTTTTTGCCAACGATCTAAGTACTCCCGGTCACCACCAAACTCTACCTCAGCTAACTATCATGACATTCTAGTGAGATCCATGTTGGCATCTACTGAATCATAATCTCCTACTGAATCATAATTTCTATTAATCCTGAAACGTGGATTTCTCAGGTCTGACTGAGCAAAAATCTAAAATACGGTGAAAATAACAAAGGAAATACTTGTCGCCTTGGCTAATGACAACTCGACACACTTAGACCAAAACAAAAGAATTCCATCTTAATCGACCAAGACATGGCTCTGATACCAAACTGTAATACCCTTATTTTAGTTTACCTAAGAACCGAATCGGAAATGTTATGATCGAGTCGAGTCATGTTTCAAGTTGGTGGTCGGCAAGACACATTGATAAAATAGATCAAAACAACCCTCTTAGCGTCATCAGAATGGAAGAGATTATTAAATATGCGTTAAAACACATTAAATACAAAAAAAAGTAAGAAAGAAATAATTGCACTGAGCTGAAGTGTGTGAAGCATTTATCTTTCCTCCAACCATAGTTGACTTAGGATTTCAAGACCTACATATATAATATAAAAAATGCTAGTAACGAGTGTTGCTAGTTTGAAAAATAACTAGTAGAAATAAGCAAATAAGTATTCCAATACCCACAAAAGCTTACGAAACTTTAGAATTGCCTCATACTGGGAGGTAAGCAAACATACTTAAACAAGTTCAGGCTCACACGAATGGCTAATATTCATATTTACATATAAAACGCTTACGCCCTCATATCCTCCATATTACACCCGCCACATTACTCGATGGCAAAAAGAACAGTTAAGTTAGTGCCACAAATTCCAGAAATGTGCTGCATTACGTAGTACCTTCATACATCGCACTAGCTCAGGGTTTGAATCAATACTAGTGCGGTCCATACATATCTCTATACCACTAACTTTCTTATTCGTGAAATCCATAGAAACGCAAGTACTTATATAATAGGTTTATGGAAGATGCTTGTATTATATGTTTCTGGAGCTTCCATTTGAAAACCAACAAAGAGTCTCATCCTTGTAGTTTTATTAAACATATGTAGAAAACACAGCAAAATGTCCAGCATCGGAGGGATCCGATAAATAACTGCCGATGCCGACTTACATCTAAAACAAGGTCAAACTCGACAAGCAGGGAGTCAAGCCGAGATCAAAGAAAGGAGAGTCCTATGGACACAAGCTCCAAGCTCCAAGTGTATCGGCACACTTACATCGAAACCCACTACTAAATAAAATACAAACATCTCTATATGATGCATTTATGTGGTGTGCTCACATAATCAATACACCCTAATAAATAGAATTATGTTAACAAACTTATAACTAAACATGTGCCACACAAATCAAGACTTAATAATAATAAATAATAAATTAATAAATAAACAAGGAAATGCACACATAGATAACTAGATAAATAATAAATACATGAACATAAATAATAATCTATTCATAAAATAATAATATAATTATACTATATCTACTCCTGTTAGTAAACATATAAATAAATTAAATAATTAAATAAATAATTATTCAATAAATATATAAATAAGCAAATAGTGAATACTCATTAATCATGAATAATAATAATAATAATATCATACTTTCCAATACAAACATAAATAATTGAATACATATAAATAAGTGTATATATATATATATACAATTCAGATGTACCGATATGCTAGGATCTTGGACCACAGATCCGTAGTACTCTCCTTTGCTTGATCTTTGCTTGACTCCCTGCATGCCGAGTTTAACCGTGTTTTAGACGTAAGACGGCATCAACGGTGTTTTATCATATCCATCCAATATTGGGCCATTTAGGTGTGTTTTCTGCACATGTTTAATAAAACTACAAGGATGAGACCCCTTGTTAGTTTTCAAACTAAAGCTCTAATAATATATGATCCAAACTTCTTCTCTAAATGTATTATATAGGTACACACATTTTGATGGATTTCACGAATAAGAAAGTGAGCAGTATGGATATATGTATGAACCGTAGTAGTACTCCTTCAAACCTTGAGGTAGCGCGGTGTGTGAGGTACTGCATAATGTAGCACATTTCTAGAATTTGTGGTACTAGCTTAACCGTTCCTTTTGCCACGGAAGTATCGTGGCCGGTTGTAAAGGCCGAGAAAAAAAAAATAACGTTCGATGCGGTGGGATCGAATGTCGGAAAATTCAATTTTTTTTCCATTTAAAAAAAATATCTTTAGCTGCATAAGTATGAATTACCCAGTTAAGTGAAAAGTACTTTTTAACCGGTTAATTTTAGTTAAATTGGTTGAGTCGACTACATTATTTACCCATTTAACGTGTTAGATGAACCATACTATTTACCCATTTTACCGGTTAGGTGAACCATACCATTTAACTATTTAAATAGTTAAGTGAACCATGTTGATGACCCAATTATCCGGTTAAGGGAATTACGGTGAAGGGGTGTTTCCACGTACCTTAGCCATATTTTATTTAATTATAGAAGGGGGTAAAAGGAAGGGGGGGAGCATCACCCTCATTTCTTCCTTCGGATTGGCGCCGTCTTTCTCCTGGCTTGGATAATTTTTCTTCTATTCTTCTTCTTAATTTTCATGCATGCATATTTCAGATTGATAATAAGTTTAATTTCATTCATAACAAGTTTTAAGAATCACAGGTACTAAAGTTTTAAATCAATTTGAAAAATTAATCACCGCTAGAACAGTACCACCGATGACCTCCTTGCAGGGGATGGTGGCGGTGAACAACCCGACATGGGAGGAAGACCCTCGTGGTCGACCCGTCATGACCGATTGTCCCCGGAGATGAAGGCTGACCTAAATTAGTGGTGGCGAGAATAGGGCGACAAGAACAGTGTTCACGAAGGTGGGTGAATAAATCCGGCCGGCGTGCACCGTAATTGGAGTCCAATCCAGTTGGGAAGGGTCTTAGGAGGGTTTATGGTACCTAATCAATTACCTGATTGTAGCGGCGACCGTCAACGGTGGCGGAAACGGCGACGCAAGCATGGGCGGTGGAATTGATGAAGCTGCTGGAATCAAGTGATTCCGACGTCGCCGTGGCCGGGTAGTGACTGGGGGTGGTTAGTAAGGAACCGTGGCGGCATGGTGGAGCTGGTCGACGGTAGTCGACGACGATTGACGGCGGCTGGAGGCGAACGAACTGCAGTCGATGACCATGAATGAAATTACGACTTGGGCGATGATTTTGGGCAGAACCGAGAGGTAGCCGCTAAAAGTCCTAGTTGGGATCAAAGTTGGTGTGGAAATGAGTTGATTGACGGTGGTGGCTTGACGTTGATATGGGTTGAAGTTGGTATGAACAATGCGTCGGAAAACACCCGATTACAGCTCTGTTTTGGAGAGAGTTGGGGAAGAAAGAAGATGGTAGTTTCGTAAATATCGGTTGACTCGACACGGTTCGAGTTAAAATAATATTAACTAGTGATAAATCCATAAAAATAATTATTCTAATGGGTTATGAGTTAAGTAGCTAAATTAATAAATTAATATATGGAAGTTGCCACAAATAATAAAATACGGTCGCGATAGATGGTAAATAATTAATCGGCTTGTAACAAGCGGTGAAATTAAATCGAGGTGTTAATAAATTATAATCGTACAAAAATCAAACCTTTATTAAATAAAATAAATTAAAATAATTGTATTAAACACATCCTTAAATTGGGATAATACAAATTAGTTAAAGAATATACCGAAAATAGTAATTAAATTCCTTGTTATAAATTAATAACTATTTTATTAATTGTCAAGGGAGAATTATGATTTAGATAATTAACTTGAAATGTGAAGAATGACTTAAAGGAGTATGTCACATGAATAATCAATTATCTTAATAAAATTATGGAAGATGAAATATTTAATATGGCATATCATTTAGTTTCATGTAGGTTCATGCAAATAAAATTATACTCATGTATAATTTTATGCATTCACACAGATTAGGGTTAGCGGATCATAGTCGGACGAAATCATAAGTCAAGTACGTATAATAGGTAGAATGTCGTATTTTCCATGTTGGTAGCCTAGGTCGGCCTAATCCCAGATTCAACCACTATGCACCGAGTGCAACCAGGGTCAAGGAATTGACTCAGTCCTACACGGGGCCGTATTATGTATGTAAATTATGTATTGCATCGAATTGTTTTGGAGTAGTGATAGCCGCCCCATAAAAAGGCTACGGCCGGGGTGTGCGAGGCACTGGCACTAAAATTGGTAGTGAGAGCTTCCCCACAAACGGGGCGTAGCAATCACATGAGTGCAGTGATAGCATCCCCATAAAACGGCTACGGCTGGGGTGTGTGAGGCACTGGGACTAGAATTGGTAGTGAGAGCTTCCCCACAAACGGGGCATAGTAATCACCTGAGTGCAATGATAGCCTCCCCACAAAAAGGCTACCGCCGCGGTGTGAGGGGCACTGGCACTAGAATTGGTAGTAGAAATCACCCGAGTGTAGTGATAGCCTCCCCACAAAAAGGCTACGGCCGGGGTGTGCGAGGCAGTGGCACTGGAGATGGTAGTGGTAGCCTCCCTACAAAAAAGGTTACGGCCGAGGTGTACGGATCACTGCAGATACCTCCTCTGCATTGTTTTGGAGTATAGTGGTATCGCTCCACCGCATATTAAAATGAACATAGGGAACTAGTGGAATGTACTTGACTTGTTTTATCTATTATACTACTTAGTGTTGTAATCACTAATGCAGAATTGCCTCTGCAGGTTTGCAGATACGAAAGTAGATATGGGAAGGCCACTGACAACTAGATCCTAGAGCAAGATAAATATTGGGACTCCCTTTTTATTTTATTGAGAAATATGTGTGGGTACTGGGAAAAGGTTCGAGACAGTTGGAACTAATCTTTATACATTATTATTAAATTGTTATAATTCAGCATCTTGGTAGTTTGTTTAAGTAACACCTGGCCATCTAGGCCCATACTAAATAATTGAAAAATGGCGGGTCGTTACGCGGGTGTAATATGGATGATGTGAGGGCGTAAGTGTTATATGTAGGAATATGAATATTGGCCATGTATGCGAGCCGACACTTATTTAAGTATGTTTGCTTGCCACTAAGTGTGAGGTAATTCTAAAGTTTTGTAAGTTTCGGTGGGTATTTGAGTACCCATTTGCTAGTTTCTACTAGTTATTTTCAGATCAATAACACCTGTTATTGACGTTTTCCATATTTTATGTTTAGGTCTTGAAATCTTTGGTCGACTTTTGTGAGAGGACAAATGTTCACAAACTTGTGCTAAGCGTAATTATTTTGTTTCTTACTTTTTTTTTCTATTTGATGTGGTTTGACACATAGTTGATGATGTCTTCCATTCTCATGACACCAAGCCGGTTGTTTCGATCTATTTTATCGATCAAGTCTTACCGACCACCAAATTTAAGCATGACTTGACTTGATCATAAGATTTTTTATTCGGTTCTTACGTGAACTAAAATCGGGGTGTTACACTGATCATGTACATCATGAACCCATTACTATCTGTAGCATGTTTATCTCCTTGTGCATATCTCCTCGATGATAGCTCCTATCAACTCTGCTCTGGTTATCCAACCATGCGTATCTGGATCAAAGTGGTAAAACGTATGATAAAAAAATAATGTTGAGCCCACACTAGTCTCCTTGAATTGGGAGTCACGATTCCCATAATCACTAATTGGTTTTTAATAGCAATCACTAATTTGACCTTGGCAGATCAAGTAAAATCTACTCAACCGTCTAAATCCTTGATCAATTGTAATATTGCTAGTTCTTAATGTGTTCCTACCTCTGTCTATTAAAGAGTGGCCAACAATACTATTGAGACAAACATACACTAGTGTAAGACGGGGGAGGCGGTGTAGTGTCCATGGGACAATTGATCTACCTCACTACTCGTCCTCAACCATTGTTATCTCCTAGAAGTGGTCCATCCAAGTGTTCCAAGTTCTTAAGTGGATCTCCTAGCATAGTCACATCTTGCATCCGCAAGGATCTCTCTGAAAGTCCATGTTCTCCAAGGTAGGCATTGGACCATGCCTAATGGATATGTTTAAAGCACATGATGGTCCATGCTCATGTGTCACATAACTATGTTAGTATCTTCATACTCCAAGCTCCCCAATAGTGTCATCTCTAATGACTCTGTCTCACAATATTCACCATGCCTCAAGGAAGGACTGATGTGGTGACATGAAAAAGACGGGCAAGTGCTACAATGCGGTTACCAAAGCTCTAGGTACTTTTGGTCACCATCCTACTCAACCTCAGCTAACTGAGCATGTGGACACTCTTAACTCGTCAAAATCTTCGGCATAGTAGAACAAAGATGTCTCTAAGCTTATCATGACAAGCTTGTGAGATTAACTCTAGCATCTACTATAACCATAATCTCATATCCATGTCATAATTCTTTTATAACTGCAAACACCAAAGCATGCACTTCTCAAGTCTAACTAAGCACACCATCTGCAATCCTAAGAAATAAAAGCCAAAGAAAATACCTGCCAGCTTGACTAAGGATAGTTCCACACACTTGGCTCAAAACAAAGTCTTCCATCTATCGACCAAGACATGGCTTTGATACCAACAGTAACACCCCGATTTCAGTATACCTAAGAACTGAATAAGAAATGTCATGATCGAGTCGAGTCATATCTAAAGTTGTTGGTTGGTAATACTCGATTGATAAAATAGATCGAACCAATCAGCATGGTGTTATGAGAATAGAAGACTGTATTAAATATACTTTAAAATACATCAAATAGAAATAAAAATAAGAAAGAAAATAATTGTGTTGTGCTTAAGTATGTGTAGCATTTATTTGTCCTCCCCCTAAAGTTGACTAAAAAATGCAAGACCTACGTATATAATATAAAAAATGACACTATGAGTTTTACTAATCTGAAAAATAACTAGTATAAACTAGCAAATGATTATGCCACTACCCATGAAAACTTATAAAACTTCATTTTTTTCTAAATTTTCATGCATACATGTATTAGAATTGATAATAAACTTCATAATCATGGAATTAAAGTTTTAAATCAACAAAACTTAAAGAAAAAGAAATAAATTGGAAAAGTCGGAGTTTCGGGCGTGAACAGTGCTGACGACGGTGGGTGAGAAAATCCGGCCCGCCAGGGCAGCGATTGGGTTGCAATCTGGTCAGGAAAGGTCCCTCATGGCTCGAGTGTTCCTGGACGACCATTTGCTCGGAGCGTCGGAGCTCGCCGGCGGCGGAAATGGCCAATTTCCTGTAATTAACCGATTCCGGGGTCGCTGTGGCCGGAACGTGGCCGGGGTTGGTCAGGTATGAATTATGGAAGCATGGTGGAGCTGGTCGGTGGCAGTAGACAGAGGTAAGCGGCCGGAGGGGAATGGATCAGGTGGCAACCGTGATCGGGACGGTGACTTCAAGGTACAATTTTGAGCAAAAACCGGTGGAAGCGGGCAAGGGACCTGGTTAGAGTTGGATTTGGCGTGGCAAGGAGTCGACCAGAATGGGTGGCTTGGCTGGCAGCACCTTGTCGGCGATGTACAAGCCGTCGGAAAACACCCCAATGCAAAGCTGTTTTGGGGAAGAAGAAGGTTGGAGAAGAAGAATGGCAATTTCGTAAATATGGGTTGACTCTATACCGGTTCGAGTTAAAAAATAATATCAACTCGAAATAAATCTTTAAAAATAATTAAGTTAATGAAATACGAGTTAAGTGGCTAAAATAATAATTTAAAAATTATTATACGAAGTTACGATATTAATAAAATTACGGTAATAATAACGGTTAATAATTAATTGGCTTGTTACAAGCGGTTAAATTAAAGCGAGGGGTTAATAGATTATAATCATATAAAAATTTAACCTTTATTAAATTAAATAAATTAAATAATGGGGTTAAGAATATCCTTAAATTAGGATAATACAAATTAGTTAATGAATATACTAAAAAGAGTAATTAAATTCGTGGTTACAAATTAATAATTATCTTATTAATTGTCAAGGGAGAATTATGAATTTAAATTAGCTTAAAATTGAGGAATGACTTAAAAGAGTATGTCGCATGAATAGTCAATTATCTAAAAAGAATTATGGAAGATGAGATATTCAATATGGCATATCATTTAGTTGCATGTGGGTTCATGAAAATAAAATTATACCATTGTATAATTTTATGCTTTCACTCAGATTAGGGTTAGCGGATCACAATCGGACGAATCACAAGTCAGGTAAGTATAATAGGTAGAACGTCGTACTTTCCTTATTGGTAGCCTAGGTCGGCCTGAGCCCAGATTCG
>JAVDBV010053249.1:0-12901 GCA_032619315.1 Piper longum
ACAGTGGCGGGTGATATGGAAGGTGTGAGGGCGTAAGCGCAGTATGTATGTATGATTATGTTTATGAGCCGTGCATGCGAGCCGGCATTTGTTTAAATATGTTTGCTTACTGCCCTGTGTGAGGCATTCTTGAAGTTTCATATGTTTTTGTGGGTAATG
This sequence comes from Piper longum, assembly GCA_032619315.1. Lineage (NCBI taxonomy): Eukaryota > Viridiplantae > Streptophyta > Magnoliopsida > Piperales > Piperaceae > Piper > Piper longum. The sequence continues at coordinate 160 of JAVDBV010053249.1, forward strand.
GAATACCCATTTGCCTGATTGTATTAGTTATATTTCGGACCAGTAACATTCGTTACTGACGTTTTTCATATAATATATGTAGGTCTGCAAATCTTGAGTCGACTCTAGTGGAAGGACAGATAAACGCTACACACACTTGAGCTCAACGCAGTATTTACTTTCTTACATTTATTTATATTTGTTGCGTTTTTTATAAATAATTGACAATGTCTTCCATTCTCATGATACCAAGAGGGTTACTTCGATCTATTTTATGGATCGTGTCTCACTGACTAATAATATTAAACATGTCTCGACTTGATCGTAACATTTCTAATCCGGTTCTTAAGTGAACCGAAATTGGGGTGTTGCAAGAAAACTACCGAAACTCGCCGGGAAACCGTAAATTGGTGGAATTCGGTGGAATTCACCGGATCTTCCGCGGAGTTCACCCGGTCGAACCCGATTGAACTTCGGACACCGTAGAGCGCCGAATTCGAGGTTCGAGATGCACGTACGATGAAGCCCTAACCGTCGCCGATTGCCGACGACGCGAGGTATAATAACCTCTTATCCTAATTTGATTAATTACAATTGATGATTGGTAGTACAACGTGCTAGGATTGAGTAGTAGTTATGATTAACGATCGATTAATTGATAATGAGATGATTAAACCATGACGAGTGATAAGTGGCATGATATAATTGAGTATAAGATGAACAGCTAAGTGATCTAATGAGATAGATCGATGATGAGCATGATAAGTGGCTAGGGTGTGATTTAGAAAAATATAATAAAATTGGCATGAATATGAGGACTTAGAATTATTATATTAATGATTATTTTATTATTAATTGATGATGATTGCATTGTGTGTGATAATTAGCTAGTGCGATGCATCATTTAGTTATCGGGCGTTAGTGTTTAGCTTTGATGTGTAGGTACGGAGTACGAGCTCGCCGCTGATGTGCGATGACACGCTTGGAGCTTCTACCATGTCCGTTAGGACTCGCTTCTGTCTTACGCTCTTTCTATTGTCTATTTGATTATGACTTGCAGGATGTGTTAAGTGGCATTTTATCGGATCCCACTTAACTCGGGTCATTTAGCCGAATTGTTTTCTGGATTAATAACTCTCGAGGATGAGATCCCTCGAGAATGATTTCGAAAACAAGATCCACAGCAAGTTGCCTTCGGGCCTATTTTATAAATCCCTTCCTAGGCCTATATATATTTTTATCGAGTTTTTAGTGAGATCAGAGATGAAGAAATTGCATGCATGTACCATGCAGAGGATGTTGTGATAGTCAAAGCGGGCTCTGGATTAGTGACAGCGAACTGTTCCATTCCCGAGGGATCCTGACAATTCCGCATTTGAGTTCCTCACACCCGGAGAACGTAGAGGTTTACGAGTACTGTTTAGTATAGCGCATGTCATGACTTGTGGTTCAAAGGGTACTGATGGCGACTGCCTGAGAGTACTCGGCTTTCGTGCTCAAGGCTATGAGAAATATAGAGGTAAGGAGAGGGCTTAGGATTTGAGACCAGAAAATGAAGAAAATGCCCAGAATGGCAACAGTAGCAGCAGTTCAGTCAGTTCGGGATGCTACCGGGTCTGCAGCCCAGTGGCTCCTCAGTAGATGCCCTAGAGAGAGTTCATGAGGAGTATATGGATTTTCTTTCATATGAGAGTTTGCTCTCATAGCCAGTTTGTTATTAGTTATATTTCGGACCAGTAGCACTCGTTACTGACGTTTTTCTACTATATGTTGGTGACGAGTAGGAGATGGATGTGGTAGCTGGACGGAGGAGTAATGAGGTCTTCTGCACACACACATATGTTTGGTGAATGATTGTTTAATATTTCGTTTATGCTTTTATTATAATTTATATGATGTGAGGTAATGAAAAGTATGATGATCTGATAAAGTACTAAGACAAGATGGTATAATATGATGAGAAACATGGATGATGTACAGGTGGATTGAGACCCAAGATGCAGATACAATAGATTAGACTTATGTGTGAACATTGATGTGCTATATATATGTGTATATATATGGTATGTGTGGTTGTGATAGGGTGGCTTCTAATTACATTTTTAGGAAAGGCTCTATCCGTTTTAAATTGGAATTTTATTCATTTTATTAAAACTGTTGTTTTCATATGAATTGATTGCTAAGTCATCAATGTAGTATCTTGATAGAGTTTTACGCATTTATGCATGTATGACAAGTTATATCTTCGTCTTAAGACGTCGAGATTAGATCCGTATGCGTTAAGTTTGGGTTAGCCGACCTAACTGAGGCCTGTAACATGCAAGTTTAGTTTACGATGGTGAATCGGATTTGGAGTGTTACAACTCATGCTTGATGGTTAGTAGATCTGAAATTGTAAAAAAAAAAAAAATGACATCGCTCCGCGTTCCTCCATGGCATTCAAAGTTGAGCCGTTTAACCCAACCTTTAAGGCTTATAAAGTTTTAACCCAACCGAATACGCAACCTCTAAGGCTTTACCCCAAACTTTAATACGAAAATATTTGATTTGAACTCAGAGAGAGTGCAAGGAGGAGGAGCCGGTGGGAATTGCTTTTAGGAAAAAAAACATGGGAGTGTCATGGTATATTTAAGACGTCATGACAAAGTGAAACAGCTTATTGTCTTTACTCTTTAGTAAGTAGCTCACCACTCTCCTCCAAAACCTATCAAATATGGCGTGCATTTTGTTTTGAGGGGAAATAGAAAAGGACGAGCTTTTGCGTGGAGAGGAGTTGCGGTTTAACAAGTGCGGAGCAAACCATGCGAGTCCCTACCATTTTGCTCTGTACACGCTCCTAATCAATCATACTATCAACAAAATCCTCCTAAAAAGACTTAACAACTAAAAGCAAAAGATTACAATACACTTGCATTGACTCATACAACCCAGAAATTGCGGGTCGAGCGGGTCCTCGTTACGGACCCGAATACTTCCACGTGTTCACCGGGGAAGACCCGCATAAGACCCGCCACGTCCGTTCCCCGGCGAAGACCTACCGGAGCCGGAGGCCGTCGAAGGCAGCGGCCAGCTTCCTTCCCCTGCTCGGCCCTTCCTTCTTTCTGGCGCCGGCGCCGGCGGCAGAGGCCTCGCCGGACCTCTCGGAGACGACGAGCACTCGATCCTCGGAGATCATCTCCAGCTCCGTCTCCCATGGCCGCCGAGGGAGAGGCGGCGGCGCCGGCGATTGGAGGGTGTCGGGGGAAATCTGGGAAGATGTGGCCTTGCCGGTGCCACCGAAGAAGAATCGAGAGGAGGTCTCGGAGGGGAAGAAACAGGAGCAGAAGTGGGGCGTCGCCGGCGGCGCCAAGGGGAAGAGGCGAGGCAGCGGCCGGATGGCGTACATGCTGCCCGTTTCCAAATAGGCGTCGTATGGCAGGATGCCAGAGAAGCTCAGCCGCTTGCCGGAGCTTGATACGTCGCCGCTTCCGGCGGCGGGGTTGGAGAGGGAGACGAAGCAGTGGGGGTAAAGGCGGAGGAGGTCGGCGACGCGGACGGGGAGGACGAATTGCCTGAGCTGGCCGTCGGGCTGGACGACGTGGATGCTCTGGCGTCCGCACTGGATCAGTCGCAGCCCCATCATGGTGGCTTGCCCAACTCCGCCACCGCCATCCAAGTCGCCGGCGCCGCTGCTGCTCTTGCGCCCCATGATCATGAGTTCCTTTCTCCCAGCCTTATCAGTCGCTCCTTTCCCTCACTTTTTCATCGCTTTACTGACTACTGACCTCCCTCCCGTGCTGTTCCAAAGCACTGCTGCAAGAATTCCTCCTTTTTTTGACTTTAAATCCGCGATTGAGCGCTACTGTTTTCGTCTAATCTTTATCATTTTTCACACTGACCTCGCCTCTGTTACTGTTCTATGCTCTCGCTCCTGTTTGTTTTCTTGAGCGATATCTTGAGCTCAGCTCTGCTCTTCCTGGGCATCAAACCTGCTCAATTTCACTTCTCTCTCTGAAGAAAATTTAAAACAACCCGTTGTTCAGGTTTTCTGTATCAGCCCAGGAAGATTTCTTCCCCAGTGCCATCTATATCCTTCATTTCATCCTCCTCCGACTTGTGTGTCTCTTAGCTGAACTTTACCATCACCATTTGTAGTGCAGCTCCTTTTTCGGCAAGACGTTACCTAGCCCCCTTTCGCACTCCTTACTTCCTTTCAAGGAGTGGAGACAGCAACTTTTAACCGGAAAGCAAGCTGTAAATATCTCCCTCTCAAGTTTCCTTCTTCTTAATTAAGCACTTTTTATTTGTGTCCTTCACATTATTACCATTACCACGCCCTCTGTTGACATGGACCTCATTTCCTAAAGCCTCTCTTGACATGGACAAAATCACAAACAAACCAAACGTCCAATCCGCGACATCTATCTGATTCCGAACCCACCCCAGCAAACCTTTGCCAACTCCCTGTCCTCTATTTCTGCGATGCTTTGTCCTCCCCTTCTTGTGGGCTTGGATGTAATCAAGAGCAAATTGACCGAGCTTAGTTGGTGAGTCTTTTTTCCTCAATTTATTTTGCTTGTAGGACATGGTTGGGGTGTCTGTTTTCTGTCTTTCATCATGTGACAACTGATGCCCGATGGTACATAATGCTTACAGCGTACATGTACACTAATAGTAAATCGAAGGTACGTGCGTACGCAATCTGTATGAGGGTGAAACTTTTGCTGCATTACTGGGTTTTGTTACAACAAAGAGCGGAGGATATCAATGGTGATTTTAGCAAGTTGGTACAAGCAAGACAATGTCAACAACAATTGGATCCCCTTGTCCATGTGTATGGTAGAAAGGAAGGGGACTCTTTAATCAGGAATCTGTCAGATTAGGAAGCGGAAAAAGGCTTTGTCCTGCTGCAAGGGGACCCACATGGCTACAGGGATCCACATCGCCATTACCTCTATCATTGAGGTAGCTTTCAGTGCCGCGGTTTGATTTCTGCCATGGCCAAAGGGTGGTCATACACGTGGGACTACAGCAGGCGAGACATGGAGGCCCCCAATTTTTTGGTAGGTATTATGACTATCTATGTGAAGAGAAATGTCATGCATTCAAGTAGGCCAACTGAGAAGCTCAGAGTACTGCATCTTGTCATCACAGGTGATTGCAGATATCATAGAAGCCACCCCTCTCCAACCCATAATGATCAATTTCATTTTCAAAGTTCAAAGGACACTTCAATTTAACAGAAGTAACGAGAAAAAGAAGCTCATCAAGCAAGACGAGCTTGTTGGTGCTCCGAATTGAGTTAATACGTCATATTCTGCTGTAGCTATTGAACGGATATACATCGCCACCGGTCTGTAACAATAGTATGAGCTCACGAGAAACTGCATCATATTCCATGATCAGGAGCCATCTATCATTCCATTGTCTACTGACTTAGCTCGTTTTAACAGCACTTCCATCATCTTCCCTCACCACAGATGAGGATCACAGCAGTTTTAAGAGATTGTTTTTACGTTACTTGAAAGATCTCCACATTTTGTTTCCTAAAATACAACTCTGCTGCCTCGCCGAACACGTGCACTGTAAGAGCCAAGAAGCTGATTAGCTTAAACAAAGCCAAAAATGAGAATATCCTGGTTGCCCTTGCTGGATGATGCACATTATAAGCATAGCCTTATAAAATGAATGTTCATTTGATCGAAGCCTAACAATATTATGTCGGTATGGTGTTATGATTTTTACATGTGCATATCATTTGTTCATGATATCACGAAATAGATGTGGCCATTCATATAACATTGTCAGAAGATCTACTAATTTCTTGAATTTCAGTAATTCACTTTCACGCGACAAAGGGTTGAAAAGACAATCAAATCAAGGAACGAATTAGAAGAATGTATATATCACTTTAATGATGCATACATTATACAGTCATAAAAGCATCTATCTCAAGTGAAATATAATTAATATAAAAAAATCATCAGAGAAAGTCCGAGAGCGAGGTGATCGGGATTGTGAGCTTCCATCACACTTTTTAAAAATGTGCACTCATGCAACACGATGGGCGAAGAAGCTAGACGCTGGTCATGGCCCAAACAATTAACAAATTTTTAAGGAGAGTCGAGACTGATCTTCCATCCAAGTTGCCAGATTTGTATGATGGTAACTATAAGATGGAAAAATCGTGCTCAACGATTAGATGCTTTACAAAAAAAAAAAACAAAAAACAAAAATAAGACAGTAATAGATGTCAGCGACAAAGCACTGAACTTGTTGTCCATTCTGGTTGTTTTCACATGTGAGCATCTCTTCATCTACAATTGTTCTGGTGTAGCTGATTATTGGTCTCTTCATGCATTATTATGCTTTTTTTTAAAAAAAGCTGTTGACAACCTCATAAAATCCATCAACCTGCCAATAGATTTCCTGAATGAACACATGACCGGCTGCCTAACCCTCAACTGGAATGCTTGATGGTCATATTGGAGCACTGGTGAGCGTCTATTTTGTCCTTTCTCAATTATCTCCATTCTTTCCAAGATGCCGAAGTACTGCTGTATACTACGTAAAATGTATAGAATTAATCTGTAGTCATTTGAAGAGGTTGGTGTGGTAAGGGCGAGGTAGTCACTAGCAAGCAACATGTGACCACCTTGTCTCTTGCAGAACCGGGGAATGGAAGCACAGACAACTGCAGATGGCTCAATAAGGAGGATCAATGATAAGATGATTAGTCATAATGTGGCTCTTAAAGCCAAATGGTTATTAGCACTAAAAATGCACGGATACAGTGTTCAAATCTTGCAAGCGTGGAGGCGGTGGTAATAATAATAACAAGGCTACAAGAGACAAGAAACGAGCTATCTACCCTTGAGAAAAAAAAAAGAGCCAGCTCAGCCATGGTGCTCATTGGAGTATATTATATCAAACGTTTTCGGTGGACATTAAGTTGTGCACGTTAACATCTCATCTTATTATCAAAATATTGAAATGGCAGTGAATTGCCGCCGTTCCTCCCTTCCCATCTCCGGCAACCACGGACGGTCAACCATAGTGGCGGTGGTCGGGGCGAAGGAAGAAGAGAAGAGAGGCGAGAGCAATGAGTGGGGGTTGGGTTGAACCGTTGAACAGAGAGAGAGAGAGAGGGTGGATAGATTCGTTCCACGGTCTCGTCTCCCCCGATGCACTGTCGCGTCTTACAAAAAACTGGGCAGAGGTTTTGTCTTGTTCGCCTCATTTTTTCATGTGAAATCACTTCCCCCACGTGCTTCTGCTTCCTTTGTCCCTTTCTCTCCCTTCAAACCTCCCCTGTACTGGACAACACAACACTGCGCGCCCCCCATGGTAGGTAATGGGCATCCCCCCCTTTCCGGTTTCTTCGTTTCAGCTCATTCGACGGGTCACGTCTATTTCCCATTCCAGCATTTTTATTATAGCAGCTTAGAATAGCAGCCGACCCATCAACCCCCAGCACGGATCCTGCGCTGCTCCATGCCCATTCTGTCGAAGTGATTATCGGTTGCAGATGATAATATAGAGAGAGAACAAGGAAAGGGCGTATTAGTAGGTTGAGTTGAGAAGAGAGAGGGGAGAGAAGAGCGAGGGTGAGAGGTTGGATCGGAAAATGGGGGACGCAGTGGATATGGGGGAGGGGACGATGCATTGCCCCGACCATCCCTACCGTAGCAGCCCCGCCGGCGCAATCTGCCCCTTTTGCTTGCGCGACCGACTCTCCCGACTCGTCTCCTCCTCCTTCCGCCCACTCCTCCCCTCCTCCGCTCTCGACCCTTCTTCCTCCGCCTCTTCCCCTCCTTCCTTCCGCTCCGACTCCGCCTTCGCCCAGTCCCGCGCCACCGCCGCCTCCTCCGCCCCTCGCCGGGCCGCCTCCCGCGTCCCTTTCTTCCCCCACAAGCAGGTCACCAAGGTCATGTCCTCTTCCGCCGCCGACTCCACCGCCGCCGGTGGTCAGGTTCTCACTCGCAGCAGATCTGTCGCCGTCTCGAAGGTCTCCGGCGAGAGCCCACGCCTGCGCCGGGGACTCATGTCCCTCCTCCACCTCCCCCGCCGCCGGGCGGACCGCGGGAGCGAGGCTGCGGAGGCTGACGGCCGCGGAAGCCCCGGCGCGTCGCCGGGGTCGTCGGCGTCGTCCGGGCGGAAGCTGGTGACGCGGTCGAGATCCATCAGCTGCGGCAGCGCTCGGGGCTTCTCCGGCGACTTCCTGGAGAGGATCTCGACGGGGCTCGGCGAGTGCGGGCTCCGGCGGGTGGAGTCGCAGCGGGAGGTGGACGGCGCCGCCGTGGCCGGAGCTGTCGCCCGCCGCGCCTCCGACGAGCGGATCAAGGAGTGCGTCAAGTGCGGGGGGATCTTCGGCATGATGTCTTCATCGTCGTCGTCCGCGTCGTCTTTCTCCTCGTCGTCTCACTGGTTAGCCCACGACTTTCCATCGGAGAGGATATCCGGCGACACCCATGGCCGGAACAGGAGCTGGAGCTGGGCATTCGCCAGCCCGATGCGAGCCTTTCGCCCTTCAATGAAGCCTTCCACATATAGCACCACCGCCCCCGCGGCTGTCGCCGGCGCCTCCGACGAAAGCTCGTCCGACCGCCGGGGATCTCCACCGTCGTTGCTAGCAGTCGGTGGCGGATGAAGATGGGTTATTTTGGGTATATTTCCTTACTCCCGGATTTCTTTCTTTCTTTCTTTTTTTTGGTCATGTTATTCTCTTGTGTATGATAAAATCATGTTTATTTTTTTGTTAGTTCCTTGGTGTTCCTAGACCTGACTCTCTAAAGTGTCTGTGACTTCTTGGTTTTCCTAGACCTGAAATTTGAGCAGTATCACACTCTGTTCTTTGTTTTTGCTTAGTGTTGCCAAAGTAAAATTTGGTGAGTGAAATCATGTTTTTTTTTAATGTTGTCTACGTTTGAACGCCGATTTCTACGTTAGCTAAACACTAAATAGTGCTATATCGCCTACCTAAATAAGAGGGAATGCTTGATTTATGACCCCGGTGTAACGAAAGTGCAAAACTTAATCATGGCTGTTTGCTGCAAATTTAGCCAAATCCATTTTAATTATGTGGTTTGATGCCCTTGATCTTGAGGTCGATTTTGGGGAAGGACGCATTCATGAGCTGGAAATGGTGATTGCTAATGTCGATCGCCAGGGCCATTTCGATGTATATATGATGCTGTATCTCATACCAAGAGTTGTTAATTAGATGGTAAATTTAATCATCGTGCGGTAACACATTTGCTCATTGGCATGTTAAACGTTTATATTTATCTTTTTGGAGAGCATCAATCTACTTTAAGAGATTAGCATCTCCCGTCAAAAAAAAATTTCCGATTACTGATCATAATTAAAGGTAGGATAATGTTTAAAGCATAATCTACTCTTGGTCTCTAAACAGGTCGTTAACCAATTGAATATTTGTTTCGTAACTTTTTCATGACTTCGAGTAGCTGCGATGCGTGCATGAGATGTAGGTGTGCAACCTTTTGTATGATGTAAAAGGTTATGTGAGCTAATTAATATTTCATCACTAGTAGCTTCCACGGCCACGTTTTATCAAAATCAATATCATTACTCGTCTTTATTTCACATCATCCTTATCTAAACCTTATCTGATCAGGGTATAATTGATCACGGGTTGATTTATTCCAATCTAGATGGTATATGAAATTAACGGGGGATATTTATACGGGGATGCCTTTCTTGTCTCCAAATGACTCTCCAGCCACTGGCACGTTCTTGATCTCATCCTTTTTGAGTATAACTGGACAATCGATCACATACTTTTCAGATATCGCTTTTGCTGGAATATTGTCTTAAAAAAGTCGCTTATGACTATATTTTCATGTTAATAAACTACAAAGACAAGAAGAGAAGGAAAAATCATAACTGTTATTGAGCTACAAACGGTTGGAGTAAGCATCGGTACTAAAATCTGGACTTGTATTCCGGGGACAGTCTGATACTGTCATTTCAATGGGCTGTTAAAGTTCAACCTAGAGGCTAGAGCCATCCCAGCTCTCCTACCATTAGATTTTGTGTTGCACATGTTGACGATCATCGGACTGCGAGTTGGCAATTGATGATCATCGAGCAAAGCAGTGGACCGCCTTGGGAGGAAGAACTGGGATAACCACTGCACCTTTTTTTTTACTAAAAGATATTTTGCCCCGAAATTTTTTTGCTAAGACTCACTTTTTTGTCTAAAATACGCTATTTTTTTATTGGTCTACACAGAGTTTACATAGATTTCACTAGCTCCATAAATAGAAAATTTTAATTCTACGAAATATAAACCCATTTATAAAAAAAGAACTCAGTTTAATAAAATGGTATATAAAACTATTAAATATGCGTAAAACTTTGAAAAGAATTTCCTTTATCGAAAGTTAAAAATTTCTTAATGTATACATTCTTCTCCCACTTTGACCTTACCTTTTTAAATAAATTTTTAAATACAAACTTAAGTAAGATAATGATAGTAGTAAATTTTAGGGTAAGATAACGGTAGAAAAGTAAGGTGCATCAGGCGATTTTGTTAGGGTTTCTTACTATACTTTTTAAGTAAGTGTTTTAATACGAACTAATGTGAAGTAATTGTTAGATATTTTTATATGAAATATGATCAAGCTACCTTGGTTACTAGTCGAAATCCTGTAGCAAGAAACGTTGGAGAGGCTCCTTTTAGAAATTCCTTTTAGAAACAGCAAGGATTATGTAGGCTCCTTTCAAAGAGTGAATGTTGCTTTCGTATATTGGATATATAGACAGATAGATTACTAATATATGATTGATAGATAGATTTCAATGTATGATCAAATTAATATGTGAGATCATATATAAAAAATAAATTTATCATATAATTCCATCTACATTATTTTTATTTATAATACATTGACACTAGGGCAAGGAGCATTTTGGAGGCTTCTTTTAGAAACTGGTAGCAAAAATTGTTGTTGTGGCTCCTTTCAAAAATTGGCGGCTAGAAGTGTTGTAGAGGTTTCTTTTAGAACTGAATGTTACTAATATATTAGATATTAAATTATATTTTATCACAAGTATTGTTGGGCTAATCCTTTATAAATTTTAGGGGAGATTTGTGACTTGTATATAAGTTAATGAAAAAATCGTATTAATTAAGTTAATTTTTAAATTAAAAAAAGACACGTGACACATTTAAAAGCATCTTTTAAGTGGCCCAAAGAGCTCAACAGTTAAGTTGTGTTGTCATGACTATTCACAATAGTTTGTCAATTCATAAATTGAATTAACTATAGTAAGGGTATTTGGTTTTACCCTTTATTGTACTTGACTATCATATTCCTCATTGATTCTCCATTAGCCCATCAGTCATATCTTAATTGTTTTTAATGGCTGAGAGGATTACCTCTATATAAGTCATTGTATTTGAAGGAAAAAAAGAATATCCAATCTTTTTGCATTCTAGTGATCAATTTTTTAATTAGAAGAAGTAGTCGATAAGCAAGTCATTTTATCTTCGAGGCAAACTTGTCAAAGATCTCATTGTAGTTTATGTGAAGGATGTTTATTGTCTTAAGGAGAATATGATTACCACGACTCAAGCCTGCTTACTTTTTTGCTTTCTTGCAGCAGGACGTTTTCATCCAACGATGCCAACACATACTACTAAGATCTAACATTAACGGTAGAAAGGTGGGGGTTTTGAAGTGAAATGATAGTGAGAGGATGAGTTTTCGAGGTGAGAAAAACGTGGGGGAAGAAAATGAACAAGATAGATTTGTTAATGTACTTCTTAAATGGGTTAATAAGTAATAATTTAGGTAATGTGAAGGTAGATTTTTTAGGTGAAATGATAAGGAGGTAGATTTTTGTTATAAGCGAATTTTTAAATATTAATTTAGGTGAGGTGACACTAGACAAGTGGGTTTTTAAAGTGAAACAATAGCAAAGAAATAAGGTTTTTGAGGTGATGTAAAGTTTAAAACGTAAGGTTGAAAAGACAAATTTCTTACCGGTTTAACTTGGGAACATAGTTAATGTGAAAGTAGGGAAAAGATGAGCAAGAAACACAGTTTCTCCCAAAAACTCACCACTCTCCCTAACTTAGTCATAATTCATAAACCAACATACCTTCCTCATATTTTAGCCAAGTAATTTTTTTTTAAATATAATTTTCGTTTATTTTAAAGTGGTCTTCTGAGAGAGCTTTTTTGTTATAAGTGACTTTATATTATCTGTTGACAAATAGAGAATTTTTTCTTTTTGTAGAGACGGTTAACGAATCCACTTGGATTCCATGTTAACCAATCAAATAAAAAAGTGGCACACTTCAAAGTAAAGAAATATATAACAAGGCCTAAAAATTTTTATTTGGCACTATCTGGGAAAAAATTATATAAGTAAAAACTATTTAGCTTCTACCGTTGCAGTAGGATATTATAAGAAAAATAAAATAAGAATATTAACTTTTTAGAGTATTTTTTTAATCAAACTTTTGAGTAAATTTTGCATCTTCCGTGTATTTGTGCCATTTCAGGCTTACACCACACAGGCGTACCCAACATTGTATGTGGGACAGCTTGGATACTGCACATGTGCACATCCTATGATCAGGCGTGGAACCGGAGGCCGGCACAAGCATAAACCGATTTATATTTCATTTTAGTTATTTTAAAAAATATTATCGATTCGTTCAAAAAAAGTAATATAACTTTGATGAAAAAGATTTAAGTCGAAACTAATATACTATGAGGTGAGGAAATCAAAATTCTTTATATTATATATA
>JAVDBV010053259.1:0-16065 GCA_032619315.1 Piper longum
CTAATCCAGAGCCCGCTTTGACTGTCACGGCATCCTCTGCATGGTACGTGCAGTCGATTTCTCCATCTCTGATCTCACTAAAAACTCGATAAAAATATATATAGGCCTAGGAATCATTCGTCACGGTTTAATCATCTCATTATCAATTAATCGATCGTTAATCATAACTACTACTCAATCGATACATGTTGTATTAACAATCATCAATTATAATTAATCAAATTATGAAAAGAGGTAATTATACCTCGCGTCGTCGGCAATCGACAACGGCTATGGTTCCGTCGTGCGTATGTCTCGAACCTCGAATACTGGCTGGATAAAGGGTCGTATATGGTACCATTGGAATCGTCTCGACGAGCCCGACACATCTGCTGCGTCGGTGTGGCCGACGGAGGCGGCGGCTCGCCGGAAAATCCTCAAAACAGGGGCGGTCGCAAGGGTGGCTAAATCCGGTCGATGACAGCGGTGCTCTAGTCGGGGAAGGGCGATGGGGTTTCGTGGACGCCGGAATTGGCGACGCGATTGCGGCACGGGCGCGGCGCTAGCTGCGGCGTTTCCGGTGTCGCGGCGGTCGGATGAGGCCCAGGGCTGGTAGGGGCGGCATGGCGACGACGTGGTGGGGCGGAGCAACGCCGGTCGGCGGCGGCGGCGCGACATGGTGGTGGCGCTAGGGTTTGAAAAGGGGAAAGAAAAGGGTCGGGGTAAGGAAGATGGTTGGGTGGCAAACTCGTAAATAATACTTTACTCGACTCTGTCTCGAGTCAAATAATTATTTACTCGTAAAAAAAATCTAGAAAAAAATCGGGAAAAATCCCAAAAAATAAAATAAACATCAAAATTTCAAAATTGCATGCTCTATAACTATCAACCCGCTCAAACTACCTGTAACGCGTCCTAACGAGATAAACGGCCTAAAACTATTTCTACGATCAAACTACATAATAAAAAAAACTGGACTGTATACTCTCATATATTCTGATAACTCATCTTTTCTGCTGTATTCATGACGTTATCATCATATACTTGGGTATACATGACCCCTCATAGCTCATACACGCGACCGGCATCGGCTCGGTACACGTGTTTTGAAACATACTCGACTCGAAAATGACGGTCGAACCGACCGATTCTAAATATAAAAACCTGACTCGAATCATGGGTTTTACATTTATTAACTAAGTTTATTATTATATTGTGAAATATGAAGGACAAGCTTGTTATTTGTGGAAGTGACTGTGTCAATTTGCTGTCATTTTTCAAAAATCTATTTGCTATTTTTTCCCTCGTCGCTTCAAAAACATCCGATAAATGTTCACTAATGTTTCATTCATTTGTATCTATTATTATTCATTGAATTTATTATTTATTAAATTGGCTGTGATCCATTTGATTCATGATGCTTATGGACGAACGACTCTCTTGAATGGTATAGTCGTGGAAAAGGTAAACATTTAGTTTGGCTAATACATAAATAATTTCATTTGTGAACGTACTAAATTTTCAAAAAATATTAATAAGGATAAGTGTGAACATTTTTTACGTAGGATTGAATCAAAATAAAATCTGCATGCATAATTAATCGACCATAAATTCCAACATTTTTAAGTTTTCACCAGACGCATGCAAAAGGATAGCACTTTAAAATATATATATTAAAAAAAAAACAAAAGCTGGGCAGTTGAGTGGTTCAAGGCCTAATTGCATTGTTCCAAGGTGTGACATTACTTTAAAAAAACAAGATCGCTCGTCATAATGTCACGCTCAATCAGCTTCCATCACATTTTATACAAACACTGGTAGTGAACTACGGAAAGTGGAGGCCGAATTTTAGCCGAGGCAGATGAGCCTGTGATAAGACCTGCGCCTGAAAAGTAGACAGCATCGAATCTCCCCATGCAATGCTTCATTGGGCACGGCAGGATGGAAGAGAAGCCGAACAGTTATCAGCTATTACCGCATCATTTTTAACGACCGATTAAACGGGCTAGCTTCCGTGAACTTGACAATATATTAGAATTGGAAACAACCCAAGTAATTGGTACAGTTGGGGAAGCAGATGGTCATTGTTATACGTTCTATCCTATACTTTGGTGTCTGTACAATACCCAAGATCATGAACAAAAGCACTTCAATAGTGTACAGGCTTTAGTATATAGAGAATGAAAAATCACACAAGTATTGAACAAACGCCATATCAAATGCAGAAGAGAAGACCGCAGCTTGTTCATCGTCGAGCTTCTTTGCCATAAAGAAGTTGCCATACGACAAACTTGTTTCCCTTGTCCCTTGTAGTTCTATATATGCTTTGCAAAAAAAAAACAGTAAACAAGTACTCTTTCAGCAGAAAGCGAAGCATACACAAATTGTAGTGTTTATCAGCGGTTGTGAAGTGGATCAAATGTGCCGGGTACTTCTCTTTTGCTAGACACGAAGACGTCGACCACAGGGTTGTTGATCTCGGCTTTGCCCTGCATTAGTAATCTCCTTCCTCTGATCAGCAGCAGCGGCTCCCGATTGGGGCCATAGAAACCATCCATTACATCTACCTCTTTCTCTGCAGAAGCTAGAAAGAAGAACAGGAAGCCAACGACGACCATCCTCCAGAGACCCACTTGAAGCGAACCTTCAAAATTCATGCCTTGTCATAGGAAATCAGAACAGAAATACAGACTCCAAAAATGCCACACTTACATATGAGCTGGGGAAGGAGATGGGTCAAAACTTGGAGGAGTGAAGGATTGCGGTAGGGAAGCAATGGCGTGTGTGCGTGGGAGAAAAAGGTGAGCTACAACATTATGAATTATAGGCTGTGGACTCAGGGTCCAAAAACTTTACATGAGTTTCTTTACTTTTTGTTGTCATTTTCTTTTTCTCCCATTCTTTTCAGGCCAGAAAAAACAGTGCACCTTTTTCACCTTAACATATAGGGCAATGAGCTGCAAAACGTCTTCTGGGTGTCGGCTAGCCATGCCTAAGAAAAGCATTCAAACTGGCATTAAAAAGCATGCATTGTTTGCTGTTTGTCTTCGTCGTTTGAATTTTGCCGCCTTAAGTGCCCAACATTGCCCTTACTTTCGGCTCGCCAAGAGTGCAAGACCCTACATTCAGAACCAAAAAGTCCTTGGCCTAAATCCATGCTTCGATTTGTGTAAAGGCCTAACTTAACTTCTACCAGCATCAGAGTTGGTAAAATGCTCAAAAGACGAACTCCTTTCAAATGGAAAAGTCGCATGTGTATTTTACACATACGAGCTGAAAGTTATGGGACACCATGTCACGCAGGTTTTTAGAATCAAGGCACAGGCACTTATCCTGTAACGCTGCTTTGAAACATTACATGGAGTGAACTTTCAAAAAGCCTCTCCAATCACTCCTTGTTTTCTGTAATGTTCTTTGACCAACTTATAGGGCGATTCATAAAGTAGAAAGAAGTTGATCACGAGGGCACAAAGCGGCTAGCCTTAGTTGCATATAAACCAGTTTTTATTCCGAGTTGTCTTCAGCAATTGAAGCAAGCCGATGAAAAACCGGTTATTGTTCCATCATTTTCAACATGAAGGAGTGCTGTATTTGCTTTGCGTTCCACAAAAACTGTCGTCCTCTTAACTGTTTTAGCAATGGTTTTCTGGGAAGACATCTAAAAATGAGGCTGTAGAAACTCTAGAGGCCATCACCACCATGATTCATAGATATAATTCCTTGATTCATCACTTATGAGGCTTTTCTTTTCATTTCTGTACAACTGTAACGATTCACATATAACAACGTTGATTGATCGATCTGTACATGTAAAAAATCACCCTGTAATTACGAATCTCAAAACGGAATTGTGTGATATGCATTGGACTGTACATCTCAATTGACTGATGGCCCTCCATCATGGACACACGTCCAGTAGAAAATAGCCAAACCCTTGTCAAATGAGCCCTTCAACAAGGCTCACCGCAAAAAAGTGGTCATTTTAGAATCCCTGTTGGCCACCGAGTCGGCAAGGTGGTGTAAGAAAAGCACCCATTGTGGCCATACCAGTTAACTTGGCGGCTGAATTTTGTGGATAAGTTCTTTCATCTCCTTTTCAGTGAAAGATGCGTATTTTTTTGTCCAAAAGGATGAATGAACCAGAACATATACACAAGCAGCTGGAATTTGTCATAACATGTGACGATTTGCCCAGATAATTGTCTGTACAAACCTGTCATCTTCTTCTGCGTTCACCATCTGCAAAGGTTGCATGAACACAGGTCAGTACATCAGGTTTGGATAACAAGCATACAGCATGTACCAGAAGCATAATTGTTTGAATGTACAACAAAGCCTATAAAACCAGGAAAAAGAAGAGTGATGTAAAACTGTAAAGATGTTTGGTTAATGTACACATGGCTTGCTCGAAACTAAACATGATCTCTTATTTACAGTATATTTTTTCTTTAAATTCACTCACTAAAAATGCGTTCTTTCTTCAGGAAGCGAAATGATGATGCTTTTCTTCTCAAGTCTCTAGCTGTTTTCATCCGACTGGGTGGCTCAGGTTTTAGAGTTACGTTGCTGCTGCTTTCTCCTGTCACCATATGAGTTGTCTTTTCTACCCTTTCATGGTAAATTGCTGGTGGTGCAAGCCTTAACGGTGGTATTGTCTCCATTTGCAAAGTTCTTTCAGCTTTCCCAAGATTGTTCAAAATCTCAAACTGCAGAAGTGACAAGCCAGAAGCACAATCTTTTTTTAAAATGATTTTTTTCGAGACGAATGGAGTGGAATTCAGAAATATCACATACAACAGCAAAATGAAGGCAACTAACCCGGGACATTTGGTGAAGTCCATATGGCTTCTCACCCATATCAAATTCATGTACATTATGTAGCACACTTCTTGTGTTTGCTGACCAATCTCGTGATACATGACTCTCAATCAACCCATTCTGCAAAACCTTTTCATTTGTTGGCTTATTTTTCTTGGGTATACAAAGAGGACATCCTGCATTGAAGTCTTCACCTAATGCTCCATTTCCAAATTCACAGTGCACATGTGTAGCATGGCCACAACTAAAAACACGTACACTGGATGTGCTAGAATCTGTCATGAGGGAGGAATGACACACACAACATGTCACGTCCTGTGGCACATAGGAATGGAATGCTCCTTTCTTTAGTAAGCTCATGGCATAGTAAGTATCGTCCTCTATCAAAGACTTAGCAGTATCCTGTGCAAGCAGCAACATAGACATATAGAGTAAGATTTTTATGGAATGGAATTAAGTCAATTTAGGCACATCTTTATCAAGGAAACGTACCAAAATCCTTCGTTCAAAGCTGTATATTCCCAGCATTTCCAGAATGGTGAGTTTGAAATCTCCAAATTCATGGTTATCGTTATCTGCAAGGAGTTTAGCCATTATTGCTGGAAGAGGCACATATCCAACCATTCCCTCAATGATTTCCCTGATGAACTGGGATAATATTCTCTGCATGAGATGAGTGCCTCTTTGAGACTTGGAAATATTCCAGAGGTAAATTGATGTATGGGTCTTATCTTCAGTGTAAGCTGGATCAATTATTGCTTTACCGTTATGCCTTCCTTCTAAAAGTCTTCTTTTACAATTGTACAAATCTCTCAAAGGCTGACAAAATCTACACAGCAAACACAGGAACACCATAACCTTTATGTATAGAAATTTGTGATGCAACAAATGCAATATACCCAAGAAATATACATCAGTGGATATTTATAATTTTAACTCAACAACCTAAAAGGGAAAAACCATCACTAATTCATTTTTTACACCAATTGAATTAAATATATAGTTTAAGATTAATGGTAAAAAAATAATGTAGGCAATAATAGTCCAAGGATTCCAACACATTATGTTTTTAGTAGTAAAGAGAGTAGACAGGTGCACAAATATGAAGGTTCATGTTCACTCCTTAGGCAAGCACATTTACTGAGTGAACAACACATCCAACTGAAGGTTAAATTAGTAATAGATATCAATGGTCGTGAAGCTTACGAATCAAGTAAACGGAACCAAAGAGGTTCAGACTCAAACGAATCCAATCGCAAAGTGTTTCGCTGACATAAGCTGACAGATGCATGGATCAAATCAAGTAAATCTCTTGCCTGCAAAGCAATCCAAGGCATGAGATAATAAAAAAGAAGGCAATATGAGTTTTAGGGTTTACGAAATAAAAGTGGATCACACCTCTTCCATTCTTAGGATGTCCTCCAGTTGTTCCTTCTCATCTACATGAAAAGGCGGTTCACAAGTTTTCTTTTCCAATGCAACATCAAGTAAATGCAGCTTATTCCTAAGGCTGGACATGGTAAGTGACAGAGCACTTCCCACATCGCCAACTCTTTCCAGCAAAAATGCAGCTGCATCAGTGACTTCATGGTCAAGACAGAGGCGCAAACAATGCTCTAGTCGGTAGTTTTCAAATGTCTCTAAAAATTTGAGGACAGAACTTCTTTCATATTGGCAAAGTAGCTGCAACGAAATAAAACAAATAATTAAGGAAACAAGAAAAGGTATAATATCCAGGGAAAATCAATTAAGAAGCCAAATTTATGTTATTATATATAATGAAAGGAAACTAACCATAATTTGCCTTGTAATCCCTTATTAACTTTCCATAATTTGCAACGTCTCTAATTATTTTACAATTTTACTCCTTCCTATTTAGGAAGTATTAGTAATAGTATTGAGAAATCTATTTCAACCAGGATTTACACTTTATATTTATAGAAAGTATGACTAATAGCTTTAAGAGAGCTAATTAACTAAGAATACGAGAAATCACAATTGAAGCATTTCAAATTCTAATAATGTAATGGTAGATCACACTTGAAGTTGACTTAGATTTCTACATGTAGTAAACATCAACCTAATATATAACTCTTAAAATGACAATAATTAAAGAGCCAAAATTTTATATCACCGCTCATCATGCACATAAGCAACTACTTTAATCAAAAGAGTAAAGGACTTTCACAAATGAACATCTTATATACATAGGAGCGGTTACAATCTCTAAACTCGAAGAAAGATCATGTCCACCATTCTGATTGACCTCACAGATTAGAGAAAAGCCATCGAAATTTTTCTCTTTTATCTTCCTCTGCACTACCAAAACACTAAGACCTGGACACTTAGGTGAGAAAAACTATATAAAAAAGTTCACCTTAATGGATCCAAACTCCAATTGACCGCAAAGCCATAAGCATGACAATAAAATATCAGAGTGAAAAATCATACGTCCTAGAACCCTAAACGTTACCCAAAGAACAATACAGGCAGATGCCAGAACGTGTTAATCACCTTTACCATGAGTAGACTTCTCACCTCAAGATAATGTTCTGCCAACTCATCCGTTACTTGAAGAGGATTCTGCTGCAGAAGTTTTGGAAAGTGGGACAATTGTTCCAAAAAGAGTTCAGTTTCCTTCATCTTACTATTCATGTGTGGAACATCATCTACGTACTTCCTTTCAAAACAAGAGAAATCTATTATTCCAAATAAATGAGCTTCCACTAGTGTCTTCAAATAAAGAAACTGGCACTTTGGAATGGCCTGTAAACTGACGAGGATACGATTGCTGTCTTCACTGTAATGATTAAGTACCACAAACAATGTACCTTCTCTGCAATTGCAAACACACTCACACATCAAAATAGCTTAATTATACTCACAAAAAAGTACAAACGCAATCCGAACAATCGAGATATTGACCTGCTCAGGCTAATTAGTTTAGGAAAGCGATCTTTAACAGCCGAACGGAACTCAAATAACTCGCTTCCTCTTAGCTGCAACAGTTTGCCATTTATAAACGTGAAGGCATGGATGGGTTCATTTGTGTCTTCCATATAGCATTCTAAGGCATTGTTATATTCACCTCTTGTTTCGTAAATGTAGCCGCAAACCTGACAGTGATCATGGTTACAAAACATTAATGGCAGAAAGAACTTGAAGCTGTCACTTAAATATTCTAACCAGAGGTATATACATGCTGCATATAAAGGAACTCATGTCCCAAGTGCAAACCACCTCTAGAAGACCTCAAACTGCATTAGGCAATTGGGATTTTTTTTTTAAATTAACGCAGCTGAAAACAAAAAATATATATACATATCATATAGAGAACCTGGTGGAACTGAGTTTTTTTGCAACGCTCCAATAAGTGATTTGAGTCCCACGCATCTTGTGGTGTCACTTCCAAAAGGGCAAGCACCTCTTTCTCTTGTTTTCTAGAAATCTCACTTTCACTACCAATACAAAATGAAATATTCAACTCTGATGTCAAGTACTCCAATATTTGATTCAACATGCCATTAGGGACTGCAGCAGCTCTACAAGAAATAAAGAAAGACATAAACTCGTAAATATATCCTATGTCTTCATTTGATGGCCATACTTCTGACAGTTCAGGATGAACTGTTCCAGATGAAGAGATTGCTTCAGATATTTCTACATCAAGGATCTGAATCAAGGCATTCACGGTGTCTTGTAGCACCATTTGAAGGTCCACCAATTCCTTGGGGTCACTCTCATCACTCTCTATGTTGAGGTGAAGTTTTTTGGGCAATATAACATCAGCGAAAGCGTATCTCAAAACCTCAAGTGTTGCTTCTGTATCCAACCATAAAAGATGACACAGATTTGGGCAAGATCCACTTGATGACCTAATACTTTTTTCAACTTGCAAATTCAGAACATTAGACTCCTCTAACAGATACTGAAACAGTTCAATCTTAAGTGACTGTAAGCGAGGAGGAGGAATAGTTCCATGCCCTGAAAATTTGAATGATGTCAGTGTCAATGCTATATAAGCAATCACGCAATCTTCAGCTAAAGAAAATTCTGGGCTACCAAACTTACGAAAAACAACTTATGATAAGAAAGCATGATTAAGCCAAGGTTCTTTCCAAGATTCTCGACGTAAAAAATTCCAAAGATGCTAATGATTTCAGAATTGAAGAATAGCAAGACCTTTGTCTTCTTTTGAATGCATTTCTAAGGTGCAAGTACAAAACTCAAACGGTTTCACCGGTTGATGGAAAGTAAAAAACAAAAGGAAAAATAAGTAATGAAAGCAGGTTCCATAGTCACATACCTGGGGGAAATGCCAGACCTGAAAAGCAGTATTTAAGATAAACAAGCATTCTGTACCTGCTCAAGAATAAAATGAAAAATTAAGCCATATACGCAGAATGCCTCCAATTGTTGCAAACACAGAATAAAACTTCTAAATAACAAGGAAACAGAGGAGACTGTATTTAGAGAACGAAAATATAACACTGCTAAGTTGAATGGTTTTGGAGGCTAACAATCACAAGAGTATTTCAGCTAAGTGCACAAGCAGTGAAAATATAATTTTGTGGGGGTATGATTATGAGTTTTGTGTCCATAGCCATCTTCAAAAGCACATACCCAACACGAACAGCCCCCTTGTGGTGGTTGTGAATTAGAACTAGGAAAAGCTCCTCCAGAGGCGCTCTGAAGTCATTCAATCCACGGTTGAAAAGATAAATAAGGGCTCCATGCAACCCATGTTCGCGACATAGCCTTACAACCTGGCATAGATGGTAAAATTATGAAATTATCAACTAATTTCACATTATTTAAGAGAAAGTAGGAGAAAACAGCAGTCAGAATAGCTGCCAATTTCTCCTTGGGTAATTCACATGGTTGGCTGAAAACAGACCTGATTGAAATCCAGGGAAGAGATGTCCATGTGGAGTACACATTGTTCAACTCTCTGTAGCCATCCTTTGCTATTGTAGTGCTCAACAAGTGCCTGCATAATCTGAAAATTTTGGCATCTCAGCACCAGAAATATCATTTCTAGCAGCCTTTTGTGAAAATTATTTAAGAATAATTTGTGCACAACATACTTCGGGAGGCAGACATCCAAGCATGTCCTTCAAAATATACGGCTCCAAAAGCTCCAGAAATGTGCCTGGTTCAAGAATGGCAAAGTAACAATCATGGGCTAAGGAGATGAAATTGATCAGATATTAGAATGCACTCAACCCTAGGGTACTTAATTACTTCAACAGCGTGTAAAATGGTTGATACACCAAGTTACTATTAAGGCATGGATGACCAAAAGACATTACCTTCTTGCTCAACGGCTGCAAACCTGGAGAATACTTCATCAAAAAGAATATCAGTTCGCTTAATATGAACGCAAAATTCTACAGCAACACCACCAACACGGGCATACTGATTTTCAATCTCAGCCTGCACAGAACTGCCCTGTTTCTTTTGTACATCTTCCGGCCCTATTTTACCAACCTGATTGCTAAAAGCTACTGCAATGTAAGAAAATACTTCATCCACATATAGAATAATCAGTTCTTCAAGATAAGGCATTATTTTGTCCCGAATGGCATCAGATGTTTTAGGAAGATCAATCACTCCATGGGCTTGACCATCATAGAGTCTCATTGCCATGTCTAAAGCACCCATCCAATCACCTGCCCTCTGCAGTTCTTGAATCCTTTCCTTCCATGGAAGAAGCCGAGATACCACAAGAGTGCCAGGTCCCAGCAAATATATGGTAGCCCCTCGTACAGCTAGAGAATTATGGTAAGCTTTTTCAGGGTTTCCAGAAGCATTAATGAACTGTGTGTGATAAGTGATCATCTCATCTTCCCCACAACCATGTTTATCAAGACTGGCTTGGTGAATTTCAGCTCCTTCTCTTGAAAACAGATAGTATTGCCCTCTCGAAGTGAGAACCACTAGCAACTGAAAAGCATTTTGCATTTTTTTTTAAAATTAATAATATAGATAAATATATTAACTTGTGAAAATGTGACTAGAACAAGATATACAATTTACATTCTCATCCAGCCATGCCACACCAATAGCTGCACTATCAAGTTTCCACTCTTTATATAATTTCAACTCTGATTTGACCAACTTAGCAACTTGAACTATCCGATCCCAGGCAAGAGCAAGTAATGAGGCACTATCAAAGGCTTCAGTTGGAGCAGTTTCTGCAAAAAATCATTACTAGTTTCAGCAACATGTGTTATGAAATTCAAATCAAATAAGAAAACTCTTCCTCTGAAGGGAGTCCTAAAGCGTCAAATTAATTTACAAGTCACGTAGAAAATGCCACAGATAACCAGGACAAATAGCTGGGTAAAGTGATATGATGACAATGCTGATCATTAATTTTATGATATACATACCATTGGATGAACCTTGTGAATAGCTCCTGAATTTCCATGCAGTGTATGGGATAGAGCCCTCACGAACGCCATCTGGCCTAGGAAGTTGAGCATACACTTTAAATGATGGGCTTAGCCTCACCTGATAAAAGAAAGTGCTATCCAATAAAATAAACAATTAATTTGCAAAAATAAATTTTAAGAAGATATAGAACATGTGACTTGGATCCTCAACTAACATACCACTAAAGCAGTTCGATAGGTGGCAAATACAACCACACCTTCTTCACCAGCTGTGGATCCTTCACTGAAAAATTTGCGACCAGCTTCTCCTCCACCACCAGCCACCCTGCTACTAAACCCAACAGATGCAGAAGTAGAACCACTTAGAACTGGCTTAGATCCTGCACCATGGAAGTCATCAGCCACAAGGGAAGAAGCAGAAAAGACGATTCCATTTCCTTCACCATCAAGAAGGCCCTGTTGCAAAGATGGATATTAGAGCAATAATTTATCAAGCCTCAGAACGGATCCCATCTAGACAACTGAAAATAAATGACACCTGTGATTTTACGGTGTAAGGGTTTCCCAGTGGAACTATGGATATGTGGAATGTATGCAGCCGAACAACGCCTTTACAATCACCAGTAACGGCTTGGAACTGGCGAGAACCTTGTGACTCCTGGCTCAGAAAGAGAGTATGTACCACTGGTGCTCTGTGATCACCGGTAACTGTCTTAACCACAGTTGCTTTTAAGACATCCCAAACCGTAAAACGACCATCGCAATATCCAGCTAGAAGGAGATTTCCTTGCTGATTGAAGCACAAAGAACTTACTGGAGATGTTTCACTTGATGTACCCAGCATTAACATCTGAAATACATCAAAAGATATCTATCTCGTGATCTAAAAAGTAAGATCAAACTGACTCAGAAAATAGAAGATTATAAAATATAGCCCGCACATAGTCTTCACAAATACCTTCACAACTGATTCTTTCGGTGGACATCTCAGGTAAATGAAATACCATAGAATATAGAATAACAGCAAGTATGCTACTTGAAATTGGTTCATCACCTATTATATTCACACATCAATCTAATTCTTTCAATATTTGCCGGGATAAAACTTATTATCAAGTTTGCATTCCAGACTTTCAAAAATAAAATGATTGAACGTAACTAGTAATGACCTTTGCATCCATGATGTCAGGGTAGTGTGCAGAATACTTGCTAGGCATGACAAGAACAAACCCTCTTGACATTCCAACGGCAATAAAGTTCATGTGAACAGCTAGAACCCGTGCTGTGCCGTGTTCGCGTTTGAAAGCAAGAGATGCAAGTGTTTGTGAAAGTGCATTGTTATCATCAATCTGCAGATACCCCACTGCTGGAGGGCCTCTGTGTATACCCTCAAGTCTCATGGGCTGAGCAGCAGCACCCTCCTCCCAATGCAGACCAGAGGAAGCTAATCGCTTCTCTATTTCTTCGGCCCATTCCAAGGGTTTCTTCAAATTGCGGGCCTTCTTACCACTTCTTCTACCAGACATCCAACAATTCTCTAAAAGCTCTTCAATGGAGTCTTTTGTTTCACTTCTGGAATTGTCATCTTCCCTAACTACATTGACGTCTACATCTCCATTTTCAACTGGATCATTACTTTCCAGTACATGAACATCAGAAACTGAATTAGTAGAATCATTTTCAGTAAGGTCAGTAACGTCGTCATTTACCTCATGATGGATATCAAGTGAAACGAAAAGATCGCCCTTTTCTTCCTCAACAATTTCAGAAACTGCAGAATCTGGTTTATCCATTCCCTCATCTTCTACAACTACAACATCCTCGTTTCCACTAGGTGTTTCCCCGCTAAAAGACGGGCAAGCAAGCTCTACCAGCCTGCCACCAACCTCTTCTTTCCCCAAAACCTCTTCAAAAACAGTTTCCACCACCTCCTCCTCCTCCTCCGCAAAAGAGGACGAAGACTCAACTTTTTCTATATTCTCCACCAGTGTACCTGCTAACTCCGCCGGCGAAGGTTCGGTTGCATCCGAAACTGCATCCTCGGGAGC
Organism: Piper longum; assembly: GCA_032619315.1. Classification (NCBI taxonomy): domain Eukaryota; kingdom Viridiplantae; phylum Streptophyta; class Magnoliopsida; order Piperales; family Piperaceae; genus Piper; species Piper longum. Next base: position 13,244 of record JAVDBV010053259.1, read on the forward strand.
TTCCGAGGAATTGAGCACCAAACTCCCACTCGCCCTTCGAAATTTGATCGCCGCCGCATGAGGCGTGGGGATCGACCTCGACGCCGCCGCGGCCGCCGCGAGAGCCGCTCCCGGCCGCGGATTCGCCCTCACGACGCCGAGAAGGTGGTGCGGCAGCGACCGCGAACCACCGCGCAATCCCACCCACAAACTGCTCGACAACTCCCCCGATCCCCTCCGTCCAAAGGCAGCAATTTTCCTATCCTCCACAGCCGCCGTCAACGCCGGCGCCGCGGCCTCGTCATCCCCGGCCTCCGGCATCTTATAAGCCGAAATATCCGGCGGCTGGTCCCGATTCTCAGCCGGACTACGAGTCGTGGATGGTTCATGGCGCCGGCGACCGTCGGAGTCAGAGTCGGAATCGGAGTCGTTGTCTTTGAGGATGTCGTCGAGGGTGCGGCCGCGAGAGGGGGAAGGACCGTCGGATTCGTCGGAGTCGGCGCCGTGGAAGCGGAGGAGGGAGTCGAGGTCGAGCTCCGGCGGATCGCCGGCGACGTCCGCCATGGCGGACCAGCTTTGCACGCACCAGACCGGTCGGACGGTCGTGTGTTGCGCAAAGTTAAGCGGGTTGTGGGCTGAGTCCGTTTTCGTTACGCTTTTGCTTTGTGTTCCGGTTTGGGCAGAGACCTTCCCAATTCAATTCGAATTAGTCGCTTACTTTTTTAATTATTATCTTACTAAGTAATAATTTGTCATACTAATTAAAAAAACATGCATGTAAACAGTTTTGAAATTTTGAGTTAAACTTTGATCATACTTAATTACTTCATGCGATGTGAAAGGGTAAAATAATAAGCTCAACTCAACTCAAAGACAAATAACCCAAGAACAAACCAAAAACACTTTGCTCAATCAATTTGGTAACCGTTCTATTGATACTCTAATAAGCAGAATAATATGTTTATTAAACTCTACTCTCCTTGAAGTCTGCTTTGGCACTAAAATTTTATTCTAGAGATAGGTACACCATCTATTTTAAAATATATAATATAATTACTAAAAAACTACTTTTGTACAAAATATCACACTTCAAATCTTAGGAAAACACAACCCAAATTCGAGGTGAACTTCAAATCAGCCATCTTCATTTATATTTGCTAATTTGCAAACTAGTTAGCTCAATTTTCAACTTGATAAATTTGAGCTCATACTTATTGGGAACCGGGCCCTTCGTTTAAAGCTAATCTCAAGCGCTCAAGCTGGTGGTTCATTTTATTTAGTTAATTTCAAAGCAAGCATCAAGCCATGTCGATCTATGGTTCACCAAGTTTAAACGCAGCCATTTCATTAAGTTTCTAGTTAACTAATAATGTGGTGTCTTTTTAAATTATATATATATATATATATAATTTAAATATTTTTGTCCAAGCTCACATCTGAGTCGTCTGATTATAAAGACGACCCAAATCTTAAAAAATTAAACTTTAATCTATGTCGTCCAATTATAAAGACGGTCCAGATTTATTTAAAAAAAAACACAGCCGTGTCAATCATGGGGCGGCCAGACATGGCTGGCCATGGCCAGATCGGGTCGCATGGTGAAAGATCCCACCCTGCTCTTCTACGCCGTGGCCGGCCCTGCTCCATTCCCCCACTACGTTGGCCTGGCCCAATACGTTGTTGCCCCTGCCCCACTCCCCTGCCGCAGTCACCCCCACCACGCTCCCCCATTGTGTCGGCCCTGCCTCGTCCGCTGTTACCCCCATCCCGCTCCCCCACCCTATCTCGCCCTGCCCTGCTTCCCTGCTGCGTCGGTCTCGCCTCGTCCGATTTCGCCCCCTCCCCCGCCGTGGAAACCCTTCCTCCCCGCTCTTAGGGTTGTTCACAAGTCGAATTAACTTGCGAGTTTTAACGAGTTGACTCGACCCGGCCCGAACTTGTCCTATTTATAACTTGACTCGACAACTCAATACTTATGACTCAACTCGACTCAGTGGCATATAAGTTGATCACGAGTTCTATTAAACCTGGATCGACTCGACTCGATTTAAACTCGACTCGTAATTCGATTGACTCGTAACTCAAATAAGCTTGACTTGACTCAATATTTCTTTTAACGAAAAGAAAGCGTGATGTATCATATTCTCTTGGTAAACAATAAAAAAATAAACAACACAAAAAAATTCTCATTTTTACAAAAAAAAAACTACCGACAAAAAATGTCAAAAAATTTCTTATTTTTACAAAAAAATAATTACCAACAAAAAAAATCCCCCGTTGCCTAGTTAGCTCGTCGTCGCCCAGTCGGCCAGTGCCCGTCGCCTGTCGATGGTCGCCGGCCAACAACCGCCACAACCATTCCTTCCCTGGGGGACGATCAAGCCCCCACCGCCTCTGGGAAGTTCCCCATTCCCATCCCATACCCTAATCCATCGACTGTGCTCGACTTTTTCTTTTTTTTTTCAGTAACCCGACTCGAAGCTTGAAATTATAAAAACCAGACTCGAATCGAATAAAATCATTAACAAACTGGTCATGAGTTTTGAAAAACTCGACTTGGACCGGTCTATGAACAGCCCTACCCGCTCCCCCTCTACCCCATTGTCCCTGCCACCCGCAGTGGGAATGGTAGGGTCAAAGGGGAAAGGGGAGGAAGGGCATTTGCGGTGGGGTGGCGACCGTGGTGAGGCGAGTCGAGGATGGTGGAATGGATTTGATAGCGTGGAGATTTTTTTTTTTTTTTAGAATGACAGATCTGGATTGTCTTATAATCAAGCAGCCAAGATGTGAGCTAGGGGGCAAGACTCACAATCATTTCACCTATATATATATATATATATATA
>JAVDBV010053261.1:2425-13941 GCA_032619315.1 Piper longum
TATATATATAGTTGGATTGGCGAGCAGCCGCCATCCTAATAATCCAAATGCCATATAAATTTTTTTTTAAAAACAATTCTATATAATATATTTTTTTTAAAATGCAGCAAAGGCTGCGAAGCTACTTCAAAAAATGTATCGAAAAACGTAACTTAAATTAATGAGTAATTGAAAGCTTAATCCTCGTCGTTTTTATCTAATTAACGTCTCCAAAAGCTTAGATACCTTCGCTACAGGTTCCCACAATTTGTCCTTTCCCCCCAACCACGTGCTTCAGATAAGTAGAAGCCAGGGGCGACGCCTTTTTTTTTTAATTTTTTTTATAACAGAGTTTTCCTACTTTCCCATTGCCGCCTTTCTGGCAATCACTTTCACCCTTTTCGGTCGTTTTGTGAATGATTTGAGTGGGAGTAGCCCATCAAATGGGCATTTTATATACACATGCAGCAAGTGGCGAGTGAGCCCGCCCACATGACTAGCTAGGGATGGGGATATGCACCTTCCTTTCACAATGTTTGGGCTCCCCCCCTTGCGTCCCTTATCTACATGCAACGAACGAGATTAAACTACTGTTTGATATTAAGATAATCCAGACTAGAGACCTCAATGTCATTATCCACTGCTAATTTTAATTTGTGCATGGGGGCTTTTAGCTTCATCACCGGGACTGTCTAGACATATGATATAAGGAAAAGGTAGTAGGGATATTTGTAGTGGTTGGATGGTATATCCCATTCGCAATAAGTGCCACTGAATCCAATCTAATTTTGCGGTAGGACCTTCTAGTCTCTTATCTCTATTCATGATTTCTAACCCAAAAAAAACAAAAACAAAATACAAAAACAATTAAAAGCAAATGCCATACATCCACATCGTCGTTAATAATTAAAACAAGAAGCTGAGTTCTCGCATCATGCATGTTATTCTTGCGATATCTACTACCCCCTCGCCAATGCTCCTTATTTTCCTATGCAAGAAAAAATGAATTAACTTTTGATCATGATTTGAATCGGGTTGAACCAGCGACCAACTAGGCAAGACTGAGCCAATTAAACAAAAACTCCTGTGAAAATTTTACCTCGATTATCTCAAAGGTCCGCACTTGTTAGTAGTTTTGTTTTAAGAGTAAAGGAATCAAGGCCATCGATGTTGAGCCCAAATCAACAAATTCATTTAATTATAAATTGTGAAATAATAATAATAATAATAATAATAATATAAAAACAAAAAGAGAAGAAGTAAAATACGTGCGTGCATGTGAAACAGGAAGCCGCGCACCTTCCATGGCTCTTCCAACGTCCCCACTACTAAGCTTTTAAGTTATAAAACGCACCCGCCCGTCTCCATCTCATCTTGCTCTTCTGCTCCTCTTCGGCTCTTCCTCTTATGGCCGTCGTTCAGAAGCGCCGGTCCCCTCATCTCAAGCTCCACTTGCCGGACTCAGCCGCCGACCACCGCGCCCCCCGCCTCTTCCCGCCGCCCCTCCCACCCCAACCCACCACCCACACCCAGCAGCTACCCCCGTCCGCCTCCTCCTCCGACCAGATCGAGCGGCTCTCCGACCTCGAGACCATCTCCGTCCTCGGCCACGGCAGCGGTGGCACGGTCTACAAGACCCGCCACCGCCGCACCGCAGCCGTATATGCCCTCAAGCTCATCCACGCCCCCGACGACCCACCTACCCGCCGCCAGGCCCTCCGCGAGCCCGATATCCTCCGCCGCGCCGCCGGCAGTGCCCGCGTCGTCCGCTGCCATGCCTCCTTCCCCCTCCCCTCCGGCGACCTCGCCGTCGTCCTTGACTACCTCCCCGGCGGCTCCCTCGACGGCCGCCTCCGCCGCTCCGGCCCCTTCTCGGAGGCGGACCTCTCCCGGGTTGCGGCCCAGACCCTCGAGGGCTTGGCCCACCTCCACGCCCGCAAGATCGTCCATCGGGACATCAAACCCGCCAACCTCTTATCGGACGAGGGCATGTCGACTATCAAGATCACTGACTTCGGAGTTAGCAAGGTCCTTATCCGGAGCCTCGAGGCGTGCGGGTCCTATGTCGGTACCTGCGCTTACATGAGCCCCGAACGGTTCGACCCGCAGACTTACGGTATCAACTATGACGGGTATGCGGGTGATGTGTGGAGCCTGGGGTTAACACTGCTCGAGCTCTACCTCGGACACTTCCCGTTGTTGCCATCCGGACAGCGGCCGGACTGGGCCACGCTCATGTGCGCAATATGCTTCGGAGACTTGCCGGGCCTCCCGGATTCCGCATCCCAGGATTTCCGGAACTTTATCGGGTCGTGCCTACAGAAGGATGCAAGCAAACGGGCCACTGTGTCGGAGTTGCTTGCTCACCCGTTTGTGACCCGATCGGCAAAGATCCAAAAAGGAGCGGGTCTCGACGGGCAGTCCATGTAAGAAGGGGCTAGACGGCCTGGTTTATAGAGTTGCCGGTGCCGGTCAACACAAATCGGAATTTCTTTGGTTTTTTTTATTTCAATCTGTAAATGATCATGTTTTGTACATGGTAACCAGCACTTGAAAACAATCAAGTGAGTTCTAATTAGTCAATTGACGAGCAGTAGCTATGACTGCCTCCTTTATTTTCCTTCAACTGGATCTGTTATCGATCACTTCTTGCTGGAAGTCTTCGTTAAGCATTTCATATGACTAATTAAATGGACTACTAACTATATATCAACTACATTAACACGAGATAAAATAACTTTGATCTAGTTTTTTCTTAAAAAAAAAATCTAAGTTGGGCACATCTTATCTAACATTATCTCTGAGTAAAGACCAAGGATATAACATCGTCAATTTATTGCCCAAAAATTCACACACGAACAACCTTTCTTAGCACATTTTTTAACTCTCACCACCGGCGGTTGCACGGCAGTTAGAGACCTAAATGACAAACAAAGCTTAATTCAGCTGGCTCTAAGATGGTGCTAATGATTTCTCTCCTGCAATTCTTAGATCTACCTCGTTCATGAAAAGTTACCAACAAAAGAACGGAATATAAAATATTTGAATCAAAACGAGCAACCACTATCATGTCGTTTATTACAGTATAAGCACCTGAGAATAAGAAATAGGAAAATGCGCATTAAAACGCAAGCGGATCATATAACGATGCATATGGAGTAAGAAAACAAGAATATTGATAGGCCCCTTCCTCACCACTGCTGTGACAAATAACAAACTGGTCCAACTTGGTAGGTCCCTGCTCGGTGCGGTCGGCCACAGCTGTATCGTTTCCCAAAGCATTTGTCCACAGCTTTTTTTATATATTTATTATCTTTTTTTAAAAAAAAATTATTTGTCCACAGCTGCTGCTTCCTGCTGAGAGCAACCGGCACCCTGATTGGCCACGTTCAAAAGGGGATGAATTTAGGCGATAGAGTTAAAATTATGTAGGAAGTGTAAAATAGATGAAGGTATAATTTATTGGCCCACAAGTCGTTTTAAGTTGCAGTGCCTTATTGACTTAATTTCGAGCATAACTTAATTATTATATTGTTACATTATTAATTATCTTCTCGTCCATCTTAAAAATTTAATCACAACTAAAAAATTTTCTTTAAAAAAATTTGCATATTATATTTATATCATCATTAAATTTTTATAAATTATAACTAAAAAATTTTCATGCATTTTATATCTTCGTACCAACCAAATTGACTCTTGACAAAAAACAAAAGCAGGCTGGCTGGCTGTAGGCTCAGCTTTCTGAAAATGAAAAGGTAAGATTGTTCTTGGAAGCTGGTCGCAAGTAGGACATTGATGAGTGTTTTCCGAAAGAAAAGTGAGATTGTAATTGCTTCCGTGGGAATGAATGCTGAATGGGCAACCGACCAGCTTCCATGAAGTTGAACTTGAATGCCAGGAGTTATTAACGAGAGATTGTTAGAAGTAACAGTATTACCGGCATAATTAATTGTCGTTAAGTTTGGGGGGATTTAATTCGAGATCTAAGCTTCTTGGCTAGTCAAATATTGTGCTACAAATGCTCTACAGAAGCCGCCAAACAATATAATGTTAATATATCGAATTGAAGGTGGGTTTCTCTGCTAATTAAGAACTGACTGCTCACGAAAGGGAGCTTCGTTATAGAGTACCAGTGGAGCGTCAACGGAGAGAGTCCAGAACATGGATTTCTCTATAATGATATTTGATAGTTTAGCATATTTAATTAGTTGCCTTATTTTTTTTGCTTTTATTAAAGTGTTGCTAGGGTTTTTTTCTGTCTCATTGTATTTAAATTTTTTTTTATTTTGTGATTAATTCTATCCTACAATAATTTAACGAGCCCATTAATACTTACATAATTTGATAATATTATTATTATTTAATTAAGAATATAAGTCCACTTAAATTAGAAATCTAAAAAATATTTACCTAATTTAATGACTCGTTAAAATTTACCTAATTTAAAATTAAAGTGTTGGACTATAACTCTATCCAAATTTCAAATCATAAAAATATTAATAAATTTTTTTACGCTTATAAATATATAACTCAAAATAAATTTGGTATTTAATGTACGTATGATTATTATTATTATTATTTATTAAAAAATTAAGCATATATCTGCCAAAATTAAGAATTTTTAAGTAATGTGACAAGACGAATTGACTATGACGAAGGATAGTGACGTTGGGTTCCAATACTTCACAGTAAGTAAATCAATTCCGGCAAGGTTGGCTTGGAGAAAATTTCCTCCCTTTCAAATAACACTACTCCAACGATAGGGTGGCTATAGATTATGATTCCCTGTTGACAATTAAGCAATTACAGGCACGGCATAGCATCCGGGGCGGTGTGCGTTCCTACTTCGGCGATGTTTCTTAGAGATAGTGCTTCACGGTGAGAACAGGGACCCTGCCAACAATGGTGACGATCGAGGTCTCCAACGAGGCTCTGACAAACACTAGGTGATGATTCCGATTCCTTGATTCACTTATTCCTTTCCTCGGCACCGGATTTGGTAGAAAAACGCCGAGAGGGCAAAAGTGCCAAGCAAAACAGGGGACTTCCTATTTTCTCCTTTCTCCGGTAGTCCACTTCCTGATTTTTTTTCGGCGCCGGTGATGGCAAAATCCGTCGAGACTCAACTTAGGTTTGTAGATTATTTTACCGGATTCACTTTGGAGACAACAGATTGGTTGGGAACAACCGCCGTTGGTCGGAAAACAGCCACGTAATCCGCCTTCCGCTGCTGTTGCGACCTCTGTTTTCTGCCTTCTCCGGTGTGACACTTCCTGAAATCTCCGGAAAATTGCCGGGGTTGTCCGAAAAAGTTACCGGAAAATTCGACGCCAAACCTGTAAAACGGAGACGTTATCCTCTTATTTGTTTCCAACAGGTTTGGGCAAGGCTTTGGCTGCGGCATGACTATGACGGGAAAAATCAGGAAGTGGCCCACCGGAGAAGCCAGAAAACAGAGGGTGCGGCAGCAGCGAAGGGCGGATTTCGTGACTTGTTTTCGACCAATTCCGGTCGTTCCAAACCCCTAAGTTGTGTCAAAAGTGAATCAGATGAAATAATCTACAAACCCAAGTTGATTACCGCCGTATTTTCTGGTCGTAGTCGCCGGAAAAAAATCAGGAAGTGGCCCACGGGATAAGGGAGAAAACAGGGAGTCCCTGTTTTGCTTAGCACTTTTGCCTTCCAAAGTTGGCGTTTTTCTACCAAATACGGCGCCGAATAAGTGAATCATGGAATCGTAATCATCACCTACCGGTTGCCAGAGCCTCGTTGGAGACCTCGATCGTGACCATTGTTGGGCAGGGTCCCCTGTTCTCATCGTGAAGCGCTGTCTTGAAGAAACATCGCCCAAACAGGGACGCACACCGCCCCGGATGCCTTGTCGTGCCATGAAATTGCTAAGTGTCACCAGGGAATCATCTATAGCCACCCCATCGTTGGAGTAGAGTTGTTTGAATGGGAGGAAAATTTCTTCAAGCCAACCTTGCCGGAATTGATTTGCTGTGAAGTATTGGAGCCCAACGTCACTATCCTTCTTCATCATAGTCAAGTTGTCTTGTCTCCGTAAGGAAAGATCCATGAAGGGACAGTGCCGCCACGTTGCTGCCGTCGCCGGAGAAAAGCCCACAAGCCGGCGGTGGTGTTGTTAAGAAACGTAGAAGACGAAAAAGTGATCGGGAGGAGAAGTGGATTTGGTTACCCGTTTACTCATTTAACTATTACCATGTCCGGTTTGCAGCCCCATGTTGGATGTCATGATCATAGCCCGGCCACTTAAAGCACGGAACCGAACCGTGGACTGTCTGCAATATGGCAAACTAGTTCGAGTGATTTGGTCCAATTTTATTCAACATGAATTATGGCTCGGGATTTTCCTGTGTATTGTTTTACGTGAAGTTGGATATTATATCATCGCCCGTCGTCCTGGACGTATTGGCAAAGTTGGAAGAGGAATTTAGAGCTTCAAATTTTGGCACACATTTTAAAAAATTCACTAAATTTTATAATTTGTAAAGAAAATAAAATTAGTAAATTACAAGTAACAATGTTACCATATTAATTTAGAAATTCAAGTTAAACCTTAAAAATTTACATAAAAATTCTTATGCATTATTTTTTGTTTATAATATTTTATTTTTATCTTATTATATTTTTGCGCGACAAGAATACCTTGACCCCACCGAACCTTTTAACCTGATTCAAAGACTACATGATTTATGATGGCGGCAATTAATAATTTTAAAATAAATTTTATATAGTTTAAATATATAATATTAATAAATTTTAAACCGCACCCGGGCATTCAGGGTCTTTGGCTATTGGCTAGTAATAATTAGTGCTTTGGATAGAAGTACAATGTATATGTTTCATAATATAGCATACCTACGATAACAACCAAGTTTGACTTCTTGTATGTTTCGTACGGCCGCCATATATTTTTTGTCAAACCTGTAAGTCGATGGAGCATTTCGTGGATTGGTGTGCTGATGCAAATCTGTGAGCTCTACTTTTTAACCGAAACACCTCTCGACTCTCGTTTACTTCTGCTCGAATTCAACTCCCCAACGTGGCCAGTAAGTGCTTCGACTTTAAACTTGTTAACTTGCCGCTCTATTTCTTGATATTCCCCCCCTTTTTTGTTGAATTAAAAGTTGAACTGTTCACATCAATCAGGCAAGAGTTTCCGACGAGCTAGGGCAGGCTTTCTCTGTTAATACTGTAGAGCAGTGGGATATACATATAGCAGGATGATCACATTAGGCGCTCCTCTGTTTAATTTTGTGAAATCAGTATAAACCGTCTGCGAGGAATAACAATCAATGCACATTGTTTTGGGCCAAAAAAAAAAAGAGCTAAAAAATTAATGCCCATTGTGGCAACCTTTTGTTTTTTGTGGAGCTGTAATACCGGAAATTTTATTCTTCAAATATTTAATCTTGCTCCTTCATGGACTAACAAAAACCGGCTTTTGCTCTTCTTCTATAACATTTGTTTCATGTTCTATTAAAATTTGTGGAAAAAATGATCAAATGTGAAGAAACCATAAATATTGACAAACTAGCTACGAAATCAAAATGGTAAGCAAAATTCCCAAATTATGTATAATCGTTGAGCAATACGTACATCATGAAATGAAATGAAATGTTTCTAAAGGAGAACAATACGCACTCCATTAACGCAAAATTAACATCTCAAAACTTTGAAAAAAAATGACCAAGTCTAAGAAAGGTAGCCATTTTAATACTACTGTTTATGGCAGCTGTTCCAAAGCGAAAGGAATATTATTACGTTCTATCGTGAAAAGTGCAAAAAATTATAACCTCAAATAATAATAATATATATTTTTAAAAAATAGTAATATTTATCTACTCTTATATTAATAAAATGAGAACTTAACACTGCCTAGCATTAAAAGTAGAAGAATTGATAAATTAGAATTCAAGAAAATTTTAAAATTTAAATAAAAATATCTCATTATAAATGTCACAAGTTCAAATACCACATACAAAAAAATTTTTTAAAAAAATAAAAATATCGCCTACTACAGAAGGTCATGGATTCCAATACCATTAATTTCATTTTCTTTAAAAAAATAATAAAATATCTTCTACTATAGAAGGTTATGGGTTCAAACTTGGGTAATCTGAATTTCTAAATTCTTTTAATAAGAATTAATGTATTTGTTTTGAAAAGAATATAATAAAAATAATAAAAATAAATTAAATAATTATAATTATTTTTTTATTTAATTAAGATATAATTTTAAAGTCAATCAAAATAATTTATATCTAAAATATTAAATTATTACAATCAATATAATTACTCAATAAAAATTTATATATAAAATTAAATTTTATATAATATAAGTCGCAAATAAAGCAATATCCTCCCTAGTTATTGATAATACGTTACGTTCGTCAAGGCCAATGAGTTTCGAAAAGGCCAAGGTGTACGTTTACGTGGGCTTGGCTTTCACAGTGTTCTTTTTGACTCCTGGGCGAGCGAATGGCATCGATCATCCGTGATGTTTCTGGGCCAGACATCTATTTATTATTCAAGAAGAGAACTGGCAACTCTTGTACAAGGACATTAAATTCGGTCTCTTTAGAACTGGCTCTGATCTTATGGTTATAGCTGAAAAGTTGGATTGCATTGTGTGTCTGAATATCTAATGCATACACTGCTCTCAAGTTCCCAAAATTCAATTCAACTCCATCCTATTTTCATCCAGAGAATTGAAGCAACTGATCATGCCTACAAATATCGGAACTGGGCTTAGAGATGTGTGATCATCTACTGTGGGGCAAAATACAAGTTAGACTTTGCAACATTTCTAACCAAGATATGAGCAAAGTAAAAAAAAAAAAAAAATGTTCTTTGGGTATTCTCAAAGATTTTGTATTTATTTGCCAGAAATTCACCCACTTCCTACTTAACATTCTCTATTCACCCATTTCCCACTCGAGAGAAGTTAAAGTATAAATTTTTTTTTTATGTAAATGAGACTGTAAACTTTATTTGAAAATGACTAACTATTTTAGAAGACCAAAAACTTATATTTATATTAGTCAATATTCTCTTTTTTGTGAGACGATATCCAAATTTTTTTACATTCATCAGCATTGGCATAATTACACTTATATAAAGCATTAACATTATTCTTATATAAATATATATATATATATATATATATATATTCATAGGGCCAACTAAAACCAATAAACCTTTTAGACCTCCTTAATAGGCAATAATCAAGACTTGCGAAGGCCTCTAACTTAACCCCTTTTTAGTCATCACAAAAACGTTACCAAATAGCAAATTGACCAAACGCCGTCTCGTACATGCTTCATTAGGGGTGGGCGTCGACGTCCGAATTTATTCGACCGTCCGACGTCCGAAGCATGTTCGACCGAATTTAACCGACTGAATTTGACCGAATTAAAACAAACTAAACATCGATATTTTTTTGTCCGACCGACCGACCGACCGACCGACCGACAAAGTGTCCGATATTTTATATTAATAATATAATGTCTTCAATATTTGTAGGGCTAATATTATAGTTTATAAAAATTTTAAAATATAATATACTGTAAAATTAATTAAGATCATACATAAAATGCTAAGTAGGCAGTACCTAACAATTGCCAAAAATAGCAGATTCAACACATAGTAAATAGCAGATTCAACACCCTTGCAATGACAATGCACTATAGAAATATTGTTATACCAACTACTGACTCATATTATTTTCATTGATTTGTAAGTTACTAACCCACACAAATTGTGGTTGCAAGTTACTAACCCACCTTTTAAATCCTTCATATTCCACAATTGAAAATGAATACTCATGTAAGATAATTGCCTCGACCAACTGTAATCTACTCCTTTCTTGATCAAATTTCCAAACTTGTAATTTATTTTCTCCACCTTTCTTCACTCCCATCTTGAAAATTTGTTGCCCAATATCACCGCTTATGTAAAACCCGTGATTTGAGTCACGGTTTTATAGTCGTTAGCCGATCGGTTCAGCCGTCGGATCGAGTTGAGGGTATTTCAAAACACGTGTACCGAGCCGATGCCGGTCGCGTGTATGAGGTATGAGGGGTAATGTGTACCCGAGGATGTGATGATAATGAGATGAATGACCAGAGAATGAGTTATCAGAATGCATGAGAGTATACAGTGGGTGATTTTAGATTCATTATTTTGTGATTGTAGAAATAGTTTTAGGTCGTTTATCGCGTTAGGACGCGTTATGGGTAGTTTTAGATGGGTTATTAGTTATAGAGTATGTCATTATGATGTTTTGGTGTTATTTTATTTTATGGGATTTTTTCCGATTTTTCTAGATTTTTTAAGATTTTATTACGAGTAAATAATCAATTTGACTCGAGACGGAGTCGAGTCAAGTTTTATTTACGAGTATGCCACAGTTCATTTTTTTTACCCCGACACTTCCTCCCCTTCTTCCAAACCCTAGCCGCCCCACCATGCTGCGCCGCCGCCGCCTGGCCGCTCCGCCCCACGACGGCGTCACCGTGCCGCCTCGACCGACCCCGGCCCCTGTCCGGCTGCCACGACGCCGAAATCGCCGCCACAAGTGCCGCGGCCGCGTCGCGTTCGCGGGCCGATTCCGGCGCCGACGACCGCCGCCGTAGCCGTCCACTGGCCGCCTCGAGCCCCTCGACCGCCCAGTGATCTTCCCCGACCAGAGCGCCGCCAATCGCCGCCCTTCCCGGCCTGATTTAGCAAACCGCCGCCGCGCCTGTTTTCTCCATTTTTCGGCGAGCCACCACCTCCGTCGGCCATGCTGACACCGCAAATGTGTCGGGCTCGTCGAGACGGTTCCGATGGTACCCAACACGACCACTATCCGGCTAGTAGATGCCGCCGGGAAATCTCGTCGGAAAACCATCGGAAAGCGCTGGAAAACTGCCGAACCGCCGGAAAACCACCGAAAATTGCCGGAAAACTGAAATTGGCGGAATTCACTGGAATTCACCTGAGCTTCCGCGGAGTTCACCCGGTCGAAACAGATCGAGCTTCGGACGCCGTCGAGCGCCGAATTCGAGGTTCGAGACGCACGCACGACGAAAATCGTAGCCGTCGCCGATTGACGATGACGCGAGGTATAATTACCTCTTATCCTAATTTGAGTAATTATAATTGATGATTATTAGTACAGAATTCTAGGATTGAGTAGTAGTTATAATTAATAATTGATTTATTGATAATGAGGTGATTAAACCCCGATGAGATAATAAGTGAAATACTTGATTAAGTGTGAATGAACAACAAGCGAGCTGATGAGATAATTGATTCTGAATATGATAATTGACCACAACGTAACTTGGAAGCATATAATAAAATTGGTATGAATGAGATAAGTTAGGATTATTTTTACAACTATGATTATTTGATTGTTAATTGATGATGATTGCTTGTGTGTGATAATTAGCTAGTGTGATGCATCATGTAGTTAGCGGGCGTTAGTATTTCGTTATGATGTGTAGGTACGGAGTAGGAGCTCG
>JAVDBV010053266.1:0-20936 GCA_032619315.1 Piper longum
GCATCTTGAACATCGAATTCGGCGCTCGACGGCGTCCGAAGCTCGATCGGGTTTGACCAGGTGAACTCCGCGGAAGATCCGGTGAATTCCAGCGAATTCCAAAAATTCCAATTTTTCGGCGGTTTCCGGCGACTTTCCGGCAGTTTTCAGGCAAGAATCGCCGGTGGTGTCTACTGGTTGGATCAGGGCCTTATAGGGTACAATCGGAACCATCTCGGCCAGTCCGACGTGTCTGTGGCGTCAACGCAGCCGACGGAGGTGGCGGCTCGCCGGAAAATACCAAAAACAGAGCGGCGGTGGTGGTGGCTAAATCTGGCCGGCCAAGGCGGCGATCGGCAGCGCTCTGGTCGGGGAAGGTCATTGGGGGGTCGAGGACGACTAAGCCACCACTGGACGGCGGCGGCGCCGGAATTGGCGACGCGACCATGATGCGGTCTCCGCGCTAGCCACGGCAATCCACCGCCGCGGCGGCCGGACGGTGGTCGGGGCCGGTTGGGGCCGCACGGCGACGCTTCGCCAGGGCTGGGCGACGTCGGTCGGCGGCCGAGCGGCGCTGGCCGGCGGTGGCGGCACATGGGGGCGGCTGGGTAGGGTTTGGAAAAAGGGGGAAAATGTTGGGAGGGAAAGAAAAACACATTGGGCGGCAATTTCGTAAATAAAACTTGACTCGAGTCCGTCTCGAGTTAAAAATAATAACTAACGCGTAATAAATCCTAAAAGAAAATCTAGAAAAATCGGGAAAAATCCTATAAAATAAAATAAAACACACAACATCCAAATGACATGCTCTATAACTAATAACCCACCCAAAACTACCCATAACGCGTCCTGGCGCGGTAAACAGCCTAAAACTATTTCTACGGCACAAAATGAAAAAAAATCTAAAATCGTCAACTATATGCTATCATGCATTTTGATAACTCATTATCTGCTCATTCATCTCATTATCATCACATACTCGCTACACATTACCCTCACAGCTCATACACGTGACCGGCATCGGCTCAGTACACGTGTTCTGAAATACACTCAACTCGAACCGACGGCTGAACCGATCGGCTAACGACTATAAAACCGTGACTCGAATCACGAGTTTTACATTTCGGGTACAAGGGCTGTGACACTAGAAATCTCAACTTTTAAGTGTTGCGTCGTTGAGCCTCTGTTTAAAGTTTTTACAAGAGTGCCACGACGCTCAAAATCTTAGCTTATGCGTGTCACAGAACTACATCGTATACTCGTCTTCTATAATGCTTAGTGTTGCAATACTGATAACAAAAGCCCCGGTGTTGGCTTAAAAGTTTCAAAGTCGAATTTTCCCATCTTTTTCGTTTTTGGTCTGATTTTTATCAAACAAAAACAAGATTCTAATAACCTCAAAAATTAAATCATGAGTTATAATAGGTTTTTTATCTAGTTTCATTTAACCTACTTTTCATGATATCATTTTGAGAAAGATATGTTTATTTAAAGGTAAACTATTACCAAACTTGTTATACCTTGTTTAATCATCCTTTACATTATTCATGTAATACCCTAAATTTGGCTAACACTTGGGAACCGAACCTGAATGTCACTGGTCCCGATTAGGTCGGCTAACCCAAACCCAAACCATATGGATCTACTCTCGGTTAACCCGAAGCCAACCCTCACATGATACTACATGGATGCATGTCAATCAATTCACATGCCAAAATAATTTTGATGAAAATCGATAAAATTTGTAAAAATAAGATGGACAGAGTCTCCCTTAAAAGTGCAATCATGGTTCACCTTGTCAAATCAACATGTAATATATATATATATATATATACCATGCATTAACATTCACACAAAATTCTAATCTACTACTTAATTCATTTTGAATCTTGGGTCTCGACCCATTTGCACATTCTCTTCACTTGTCACATCAAATTCTGGACCTTACTTGTTGTACATATTCAATATCTAAACATATTTATTAAAACATATGTATTCAAATGTCACATCATATTATCATACCTTGCATTGCATCGCATCATTCTCAATATATTGATATCATAAACAAAACATTAACAATTTATCACCTGACATGGGTGTGCAAGAGACATCAATCCTCCTTCATCTAGACTAGCACATCCAACCCATGTTCATCACCTACATATATTAAAAAAGCATGTCAGTAACGAGTGTTACTGGTCCAAAGTATGACTAATATCAAACTGGCTATGAGAGCTAACTCTCATATGAAGAAAAGCATTCATATACTTCACTAGAACCCCCTAAAGGGCACCTACTGAGGAGCCACCGAACTAACTGATTCTACTGATCCCTCTCTCGACATTTTCTCCTTTCATTTTCCTGATTCCTTGGAACTACTAGTATATCATAAGCCCTCTCCTTTCCTCCATAATTCTCGTGGCCTTGAGCACAAAAGCCGAGTACACTCAGGTAGTTGCCTTTAATACCCTTTTGAACCATAAGTATGGACATGCATTGTACTAACTTTACATGTAAACCTCTACATTCTCTTGGTGTGAGGAACTCAAATGCAGAGTTGTTAGGATTCCTCGATAATGAAACAGCCCCCTCACTTATCCAGAACCCACTTTGACTGACATATACACCCACTCATGGTAAGTGCGAGTCAATTTTGACATCTCTCATCTTACTGAAAACTTGATAAAACTACATATATATGCCTGGGAAGAGATTTATACAATAGGCCCAAAGGCAACTTGTGGTGGATCTTGTTTTCGAAAACATACTTGATGGATCTCATCCTCAAGGATTATTAATCCAAAAGATCGATCAATTAAATGACCAAGGTTATCAGATAAAACGTCACTTAACTCGTCTTGAAAGTAATAAAATAATACAAAATAGAATGGAGCATAAAACAGGGAATGAATCCTAAATGGACCTGTCAGAAGCTCCGAGCGTATCCTTATGCCTAGCGGCAAGTTCCTACTCCATACCTACACATCAAAATAAAAGCTAACGCCCACTCACGATGCATTCACAATTCTTATAGCATACACTTATCAATCATACATCAATCACATATACGTTTTCCTACGATATGTTGCATTAGATTATGATAATTACTTACTTTATCTAATTAGTTCCTTAGCACTTGTTTTACTTCAATCAACTTCATATTTTTATTACAATACAAATATCAAACACATCAATTTATTAATCCTAGCATGTTGTGCTAACAATCATAAATTTTAAATAATTAAATCAGGGGTAATTAGACCTCTTCTCGTCGGTAATCGACAACGGCTAGGATTTGTCGTGTGTCTCGAAGCTCGAGTTTGGGGCTTGGCGGTGTCCGAAGTTCGATTGGGTTCAACTGGATGGGCAGCACTGGGCTCAGCTCATACTAGAAAAGGTCGCTGAAGGGCTGGTGATGTTCAGGCGGCAACTAGATGGTGGCAACGATGATCAACGACTGTGCAATCAGCGATAGGTAAAGGAGTGGCATGAAGGGTTTGGAATAAAAGGTGTCGGGGTGGGATGAAGAAGACGAGTGGTCGGGAGAAGAGGGCGAGTGGTCGGGGGGAGAAGACGAGTGGTCGGGGGATTAAGACTAGGTGTTACAGGAGAAGACAAGGGGTCGGGGGAGACGATGAGTGGTCAGAGGAAGAAAATGAGTGGTTGGGGAAAAAACGAGTGATCGGGGAGAGTAGGTCGGGATCGTCTCATAAATAGAATTTGATTGGAGTCAAAAATAATAACTAATTCCTAAAGGAAATCAGTAAAATAGGGGAAAATCCCATAAAACATAATACACATGATAGCATGACAATGAATTCATAAAACATAATACACATCATAACATCACAATGACATGCTTTATAATTAATAACCCACTCAAACTGCCCTAACGTGTCCTAATTCAATATTTGGTCTAAAAATAATTCTACGATCCAATTCTAAAATAAATAAACAAAATCTAGGCGTACTATTATATATTCTAAAAACTCATTCTATTGTTGTCTTACTGACGTTATTATCATATACTTATGCACATGTGACTCATAGTTCATAACACAAGATTGACCTCGACTCAATTCGCGTGTCCTAAAATTGACACGACTGAAAATAGCAGTCGAACCAACCGGTTCAAAGTATAAAAACTTGGTTGTGGGTTTTACAATTAGATCATTAAAATTACTTGAGAAATTTGTTTATAGGATATTTAGACATAGTTTAGCATATCCTACATCAATTTCATGGATGGTAATATCATGTAGAAGCATAAGACTTATAAGAAGATATAAATAATATGAAGAATAAATGAAACAACATGAATTATGAACATAATGTATGAATGAATACAAATTACTTGTTTTAATTGTAATTACTAGCCTCTTCTTTGATATTTGTCTAGATGTTTACACCACAATAAAATCCACACACTTCCCAAGAAGAGATAAAGCACGAAGAGAGAGAGAGAGAGAGAGAGAGAGAGAGAGGGAAGGAAGAGGGTGTCCAAGTAGAGAAGAAGAGATGGTCGCATGGGCATGCAAGTAGGAGAGATCAACCCCCTTGTGCCTTTTTTACCTCCCATACTTTCTACTTATCCTAAAATGTCTTTCTATTAATTTTAAAATACTAAACTTCCCTTAGACCTCCTACACATATCCTAAATGGATGGACATATACGAACTTGTCCATAACCATTGACTGAATTAGACTCATGAGTCCAATTAGGAACTTTGGCTACGTAAACATGATTGGCTTCACTTAAATCTTTCCAAAGGTGTAAAATGAGTGTTTAGCCTCTTGAATAACTTGACAACATGGCGGATGTCATGTAGATGATATAGACTTAGTTCATATGTGACCGTGTCACCGTGTCCAGCTAGTTCAACATAACTTAATCCCTATTTGATTACTTATTCTACGAAGTTTCACTTGACTAATTATTCCAAACCATGAATAAAAGTTTGGAAAATAATCAACATGAACGAACTCACTCTAATCAACCACACAACTTGACAAATTCTAAGTATCATGATATTAGTCTTGATTAAATATATAAAGAAAATTTTATATGACCGAAAAATAAAGAATCTACTACTAATATCCACTACTTAAGAGAATAAAATATAAACTGAGTAATAATGGTAAAAGTACGAATTATTACATGGTCATTTTATAACGTTGCTTGTAAGTCTATCACAATGGTAGTAACTAAGATAGCCAAGATAGAGTACCATAAATCAGTACTAGACAACCGCTTAGAAACACAGACAAAGGGATGAGACCCTTATCCAACCTCGCTATGGGATCTCATTGACTTAAGGTGTGATAGTGATTCTTTGGGATGACTGTTCCTGATCCACTAGAATGTACTTAACTGGTACTCAATCAAGAAATACTTTACCATTTATTGATTAGCCTAGTACTTTAGGAGCTTTCCTTAAGGATGCTTGCATTGTAGTTTCCAGGGATGATTGTATGATCCACATTAAGTAACCACAATGGTACTTTAGAATGGACACTACCTTGACCGTCTATATTTTTATTCCACCTTATCCGCGTATACACATTTCTCATTATGCAACTTTAGGTGATGACATAGTGATTATACCTTTTACTCAGCCTTATTGGGTGAGCACCTTTTAGGCTCCCTTAGTACATCTCATGGATTACACCTTTACCATAATCTAGTTTATGTGGTCAGTCATGATACCCTTGTTGTGGGATGTCCCTTTACATACCCAGATACAACACGAGGCTAGCTTGACCTATGGAACACTTCATGTTCTGAGGTGTTGGTTTTGTTAAATCACTTTTTTCCCATGATCACACCTTAGACTACAACCATCTTTCCTTGGGCAAGGTGAGTACGATTACATAATCTAGTTATGTATGCAAATATGTGTGATATATGCCTTTGACAATGCCTAACTCACCTTTGATAGGTTTGTTGCAGTAATAGTATGCTTTGGTAGTTATGCCTCGTTGATAGTATGTTTCCATAACCAGTGTGACTAGTGGCTATAAGAATTGATAGTTCAACGTCTTAACAATGGTATGTTTCTTTAATAGTGTGATTTGATGTTTCTTTAATAGTGTGATTTGAAGCTAGGTGTCATGACAAATTTTTGAACCGTGCATGCATAGCTATTTATATGTATGTTTGCGGCTTCTAGCCATTGTGTGTTTACCCTCCTTAGTAAATTTTGGGGAAAAAATTTTCTTCAGTGAGAGAGGTTGTAAAACCCAGGCCTTTTACACAATAGTTTTAGTTTCAATCAGTTTTGACCTAGATCAAGTTATTTGCAAACCATTTTTACAACATGCATGTATGTATGACATGGTATGTGCAAGCCACGACCCTAGTCTTTCCAATGTTCGGCGTCACCTGATTGCTTTCAATTTTTATTATTGAGTCTAGTTTGGTACCCCTTTTTAGATGATCCCAGCCCATATGGGACCAACAAAGTAGTTCTCGAGATTTCCCCAACCGCATTATAGTGAAAACCCTAAGTGTGTGATCTGGTCCCTATGCAAAGGTGCCCAATGGATGCCCATGCAATGAGCATATTTTTAGATTATGGTTTTCCGTCAATGCAAAGGCACCAGTACACTACCCTTGCATTGTTTCCATGCCCTGGTTTGACCAAGCCATGCTTGTAATGTAAGTGGACCATGTTATTTGTGCTTCGAGTCATAGAGGCCAGCGATTCTGCACTGACAGGTTTTCCCTTTTCTATAAACATCACACTTTTCACCCCTTCGTTTGCTTGCTCTCGTCCACCCTTGCCTACCAGCCTTCTCTTCTTCCTTCCTTGACTTCTTTTTGCTCTCCTAAGCCTCTCCAAGCCTTCCTCATTGCCTAGGGTTGTAGGACTTGGGGAAGGAAACCCAAGAGACCTCCCCTTGGTGGGTTGGAGGTAAGTCTCCGTAGTGTTGTTGTACTCATGTTTTGCCTAATGTTGGTTAGTTGTGTGTCTAATTTTTATTTTTCTCATATTTTTCACATGTCTCCGTATATGTTAGGAGAATTTTGGTGGTAGTTTCATGATTTTACCATGCTTCATTAAATAGTTGTGTATTTTTTAGAATTGTCCCTTGTTTGCACAATCTTGGTTGATCTATTATAACAGTCACTCTACGTTGTATTTTGCATGCTATAAGTTGCATCATGTGCATGAGAGATAGATTTACAATGTTTAAGAAGTATGTTTCACTTTATTCCACCTGCATGAGATGTATGGGAGCCAAATTTGGTGAAAGGTGTTAGTTTTACTACTTTCAGTAGCCTATTGCCACTTTCCTCAATTTTGTCCCCTTGTTTTAGGTATCTTATGCATGTCATCGTTTGTCTATTTGTTGTTTTAGGTATTGGCTATGTCTCATAAAAATACCAAGATAAAATTACCTCATTAAAGGCCTGAACAAAACCCTTAATTGTTGTATTTGTTGTTGTGTTTTTGGTTTGGCTAGCTATGTTCAAAGTTTGTACTCCTAGTTGAGCCCCTAAGTGATTTTTATAAAAACCTGTGAAAATGTTATGAGGACTGAATAATTGTGTACTATCATCTTGAAAAATTTTGGCTTAACTAAAATTCATTTAGGTAGTTAGTCAATTTAGATTTTGGGAGCGTACATGAATGGAGGGTGAAGACTTAATTCCCAAGCACTGGTTGCAATATTTGTTGAACCTAGTGTGAGTGGTGAAACTTTGTACAATTTTACCCAGATTTTAAGTTGTGGCCCAATAACTAATTTGGTAGGAATTTCCAACACCACTTAGGTAAAGACTTCTCTAGAAATCTCCTTGCCAATGTTTTCCCTTCAAGAGCCCACTCTGGCCTAATTACATGGGCTTTGGACCTGACCATTTATGGGGCTAGTCAGGGGCATTGGATAACCCAACCCTTTTATCCAGGCCCATTTGGTGACTTCAAGCTCTTGATAATTTTTTACCAAATCCTTAGAATGTCATGGCCCACTGGTCTAAATTTTAGTCCATTTGGACACAATTTGGTCAATCCAAAAAATCTTCCGATTAAGCTCATTTGACGAAACCCTAAGTATGTGTAACAACCCGACCCAAAGTATAACACAATGGGCTAAGCCATTTCTTTAAAATTTATTAACCAAGTTAAAAATTTATAGTCCATTCTCACTTATAAACAAGATCTAATCCCAGTACGTATTATATGAGGGACTAAGTTGAGGGATTTCACAATCCACCCACCTTATGAAATTTTGTCCTTAAATTTCCTACATTACAAAATTTCCTACATTTGGCCCTTTGCGCACGACCTTCTTTGACCCGTGGATGGCAGCTTAGCCAACGTCTCTAGTCTAGCCCAATATCTAATATGGAACTATGATGCTCTGATACCATTTGTAACGACCCGGTCCAGAGTGTAACATAATGGGCCTAAGTGATTTTTTAAAAA
Organism: Piper longum; assembly: GCA_032619315.1. Classification (NCBI taxonomy): domain Eukaryota; kingdom Viridiplantae; phylum Streptophyta; class Magnoliopsida; order Piperales; family Piperaceae; genus Piper; species Piper longum. The sequence continues at coordinate 8,412 of JAVDBV010053266.1, forward strand.
ACGATTAACCAAGTTAAAGATCTTATTTCCATTCAAAATTATAAACAGGATCTAATCTTAGTAGGTATTAGATGTGGGACTAAGTTGAGGGATCTCACAACATGGGACTTTTCACTAAGTGTATTTGTAGCACCAAACCCTAATTAAGGTTACCTAATGAGGTTTAAGACTTCACTATGTAAGATAATTAAGTTAAATAAGTCATCTAAATCTAGCAAGTGAGAAGGCATTGCCTTGTTTTGAGTGTGGATGATTCGAGTTTCATCTATTTGGTAGGATAAGTGGAGTGAGCTCGCCAAGTTAGTACAAGGAGCTAGACTCAACTTTGCTTGGTGCTATGAGGGAAGTTGTTAGCAAGTTTTAGACATTGAACGGTGTAGCAGGAAGTTTAACGAACCCCTCCGATGCCGATGACAACTACATCCCTGAGCTCCTCCGATGCCTATGACAACTGCATCCCTAGCGGCAATCAAACTGGGGCGTGAATGCGAGATGCCAATTGAATGTGTAAACGGGTTTTATGGTTTTCACGAAGTGAGCAGTACTGTATATAAATTGCATTAGTACTCCTTTACACCATAAAGTAGTGTAATATAAGTAAAGTACTATGAATGAAGGTGGCATTATCATTTTTTTGAGTGTGATATATGGAGGGTGTGAGGGTGTAAACGAGTATGTATGTAAGTATGCAGCTATTGATTTAATTTGGTATGTTATATGATATTCGGTCATGTTGGCCTAAGCTTACTGCATTGTTATGTATTTTTGGAGTTTTTCGATTTCTCGTGACTATTAAAATACTTATCCGCCAGTATTATTTTAGCATTAGTTATTTTTGGACCGGTAATGAAACCTATTTGATTACTGACGATTTTCCTATATCTATGTAGATGTGTCTTCATGTCAATGACAAGCAGAGGTAGAGGGATTGGTAGGCTTATGGCGGGGGATGGTACCATGTGGATGTATTGTGCTGATTGTTGTATTTAATTTATGTAATTAGGTTGTATGACTTATGTATATCGGCTTTGTGGTCTTATGTATTTGGGGTCAATGAGATTATGTGATGTATGTATTGTGGATGGATGCCCTAAGGCCTATGTTGGTATGATGGATAAGTTGCATTGGTATGTTGGATAAGTTACATGTGGTCTGTGTGTCTTTATTAATATCATTCTTATTAACTTTGTGCAAGTTATTAACTTTGGGGCAAAGATAAATAATTGTCTGCTAGGTGTATAAGCCGCAAAGTCCATGACCATGACGAGGGGCAATTATGGTATGCAAAATATATTTGGTTATAGCTGTATGTGTAGCAGAGAAACATAGACTGGAAGAGCTTACTATTCATATCATTTGAAGGGTCCAAGTGATGATATAGTGTTAGGGTATGATGCCCAAGCACTTGATGATGCCTCTCTATATGTAATTATCATTCGCATGTACGTAGGATAAGTAACCACAACCCGATGTTTACTTTACTACAAGATCATCATCTCTACGAATAAGTTATCTAACTAAAAGGTTGAATGTAAGTATAAGAACTAGATCTTTCATCCGCATTATGAAAAGCTCAACCTCTTAGTTGCATTAGGAATATTACCTTCATGTAGCACAGGGTGACCATTGCATGTATGAATTCACCCTCTTAGTTGTATAAATTCACCCTCTTCCATGACTAAGAGTGCTCATATTAGGAGCCTGAAAGTGTAAGAAGCTTCATATGGTAGTATGATCAGCATGTATTGTATAAAAACCCGGTAAGGTTACCATCTTAATTCTACTTCAGATATTCTCTTTCGTAAAGTTGGTACAATGGTAGTCTAATGATTAGCTTTCCGAATCTAGCATCAAGATTTAGTTTGTTCTTTTGGCCAACTTGGGTTGCTACTAAGTAGTATAAAATAAAACATCCATATAACATGTTCTATGCTGAAAACAAAACATGCTAGACTAAAGTGGTAAAAGTGAGAAGGTGAGTTCTAACAGGCATGTGATCTAAGCTCCAAGTGTGAGTACTCCAACGGCGAGCTCAAATGCCAAAGCCTAAATCGAAAGCCCAACTCAATACACAAATCTAATTAAAATAATGTATGATAAAGCATGTGTGTGTGTGTGTGTGTGTGTGTGTGTGTGTGTGTGTGTGTGTTTGTATGTATGTGAGTGTGCTCATAACAATAAATAATTGAAACAATGCAAATAAATAAACTAAGCATGCATGACAAGCAAAACCCTAGTACATAGTATAATCTAATGTAACTCGTCATTAAGTGCATGAAAATTCGTATGTCACCAATACTAATCATTTACAAGTCATGGAAAAATCAAATACTACCTCACATTCACAAATGAGAAATAGGAAATGACTTCTTTAATTGTACATTATTCATATAATTAAAAATATCAAATAATGGCACCGCAAAATAAATCATGCAAGATACTAAAATACGTCTAATCAGTGGTATAACAATACTGTATGGCATATAAAATAAATCACATTCATTCAAGTCACAAACAAATAACAACAAATAATGAAACACGAGTCAAATAATAAATAAATTATCAAACAAATAAGTATATAAACAAATAAACAATAAAAACACTCAAAAGTGTCTTAAAGATGCCATGTTATATGAAAATACATCAAAACAAACATAGGGAAATTCGAATTACCGGAATCAGACAAAAAACAGGTGAAAAAAACGAGAATCAAGTCTGGCCGGGTCGGGTTGTAGAATTGGATCGAACTGGGTCAGGTCAGAGCTAGATCAATCCGGTTCAGCAGAAAAAAGGTGGACCAAACTGGCGTACTCGGGTGCAATGCAGGAGAAGAAGAAGGAACCGGCGACAGCGATCGGCGGCTCAGCAAGTGCAGCGACCAGTCGGTATCGGAGAATAATGGTAGTCACATTAACTCTGGCACGGAGGCTGGAGCGGCAATGGTCGGCTGAAAAATGGAGGAAATCGGCGGCGGCTAGAGCAATTATCGTCGAAAAAGAAACGTCGTCGACGGTGGCAACCGAAGCAACAACAGACCACGCGAAAGTTGGCGTTCGACTGTGCTCACAGAGAGTAGTCGATCGGTGGTTGTGTCGACGGTAGAGGCGACATGATAGAGATGGAATTTTGACGAGAAGAGGCGGTGGCGGTTACACAATGTCGGGACGTTCATGTGTGTGTGCTCGGTGACGAACGGCAGCTGCAAGGCTCAAGGCGAATCCGATCAACAGCTGGCAGTGATATCTATCAAACACTTGTGCTTTCACGTCCGCGAGGGCAGCCATATAGTGGTGCCGGTGCTTCAAAGTGCGCTGGTGCATTTCAGAATTCAGCGGCACATTGCCGTGATTTTCCGTCAAGGTACACTGGTGGTAGGGTCCGGGCGGGGACTGAGTTTGTTTCCAGCGACGAGATGAACACAATGGAGGTGGCGACATGACAAATAGAGTTCTGGATGGCGAGATATGAAGGTTCAAAGTGAGGGTCTGGCAAAGGTGGAGAAGACTAACTCCCGGTACAACAGCATATATGAATGGCATCCTGCCATGTGGCAGCACCATGTGGACCCATATAAGGGGTCCCATAACAGATATATATATATATATATCTATGTATGTATATATTGTGAGGCTCTCGTTGACGCCGTCGTTAATTGAAACTAACACAAAGCCAAATGAAGTCCTTATAAGCGAGAATTGAGGTCTAAATCTAAAATTGGATGGAAACCCTAAAATTGGTGAAGAAATCAAATCCAACTAGAATCAAAGCACGACTAAAGTGAGGTAACTGAGACATGCGAGATTCCCAATGCATGAAATAACAACCCAACAAGCCCAATGCCGAGGACCAAATGCAGTCCTGGCCCTAATGAAACCCTAATCCACACTAAAACTCACACCCAAGCATGGGCAAGCTATACATGACTGATAACGGGTGCTCCACTCCTCGTGTCATCCCATGCACATCGTTATATATGAATCTCATATCATGCAACACGGACCAACTGCCCCCACGAACAAGACACAAAAGCAGAATAACTTGTAAAACCAGTTCAAATTTTGATGGAATCAGGTCAGAAGCTATTCAAAACCTTGAGCCAAAGGTTCAGGTTTTACAACAAATATAAAATCCTTCAATTTAATCTCATATCTAATACTTAGATAAAATCTTATTTATAAATGAAAATAAACTATACATCTTTAACTTAATTAACCACTTTTGAAGAATTGAATCAACCTATTAATTTCCACTTTGGGCTGGGTCGTTACAAAAGTATCAAAATCTCTAATTCTGGTTAGATGATAGGCTGAACTAGGGATGTTGTGGAAGTTGCCGATCACGGGCCAAAGAAAGTCGTAGGTTGGGGTTAGCAATGGGCCAAGTATATGAAGTTCGGGGACAAAATTTTCTAAAGTGGGTGGATTGTGAAATCCCTTAACTTTGTCTCACATCTAATATACCTAATGGAATAGGATCATGTTTATGAGTAGGAATGAACTATATATCTTTAACTTTGTTAGCCACATTTGAAGAAATGATTTAGCCTATTAGTTTTTATTTTGGGTTGGGTCGTTACAAATGATATCAGAGCTTCCTAGTTTCGTGTTAGATGGTGGGCTTGACTAGGTATGTTGGCTAGGTTGCCGGTTATGGGCCAAAGAAAGTTGTAAGCTAGGGCTAGCAACAGTCTAAGTGTAGGAATTACGGGGACGAAATTTCTTAAGGTAGGTAAATTGTGAGATCTCTCTCAACTTAGTCCTATATCTAAACCTATTGGGATAAGATCATGTTTATAAGTGGGAAAAGACTATAAATCTTTAACTTGGTTAACTACTTTTGAAGAAATGACTTAGACCATTAATTTACACTTTGGGCTAAGTTGTTAAAAATGGTATCAGAGCCTCCTAGTTCCGTATTAGATGGTGGGTTGGACGAGGGATGTTGGCTAAGTAGCTGATCACGGATCAAAAGAAGGTCATGAGCTGGGGCAAGCAACCGGCCAAGTTTAGGAATTTTAGGGATGAAATTTTGTAAGGTGGGTGGATTGTGAGATCCCTCAACTTAATTCTACATCTAATCCGTATTGAGTTAAGATCATGTTTATAAGTGAGAATGAACTATAAATCTTTAACTTGGCTAACCACTTTTAAAGAAATGACTTAGGTCATTACGTTGCACTTTGGACCGTGTGGTTGCAATGGTATTAGAGCAACTTTGTTCCATGTTAGATGGTGGGTTAAACTTGGGACGTTGGCTGGACCGATAGCTTACAATGTGGTGGTCACAGCCATACCGATCATCTGACAAGCCACCTCTAGCCAGTCCAACCACTTAAATAGATTACCTTCATTGAGATCATTATTTTGAGACCACTCATGACCAGCATCGTGGCCACTATCGCCGCAAGCGATGTTGCCGTACCCATGGCAATTTTACCCCTTTTTTTGACTATTTTTTGACCAGCCAGGGACCGGACTCTGCCAATCATCACCACCAGCACTTCTACCTACGGCGACCACAGCCTCACTATCATCGGCATTTCCAGTGACGGGCACCAGCCTATGTCCGCGTTAGTGTACGTCTACTTGTCCAAGCCTATGTCTATGTCTAGCAGCTCAGACCAACCTAGGTGATTAAGGCCACGAGTTTATCTAACTCACACCGAGTTAACTCGATCGACCAGGTTTTGTTAAGTGAGTTAACCCAGTTTAGCTCATTTTCGATAATTCGAGAACCCTTACATTAGTTTAGATGCATATTCATATTATTTAGCATATTTTGATGTTATGATTGATTTTATTTATTATTTATTTATTCAATATTGTTTATTATTTTTATTTAGATGTTTGTCGTATATGATGAGTGCTCCTGTGATGATTTATTATTATTATTGATATATTTACTTATTAATACTAATCTTATTCATGTTTATTAAATTGTATTTATTTATTTATTTATTTATCTATTTGTTTGTTGCATTTATGTTATTATTTATTTATATTTAATTGTGTATTTTGAATTCGATAACTATGATGACTATGATATTATTATTACTCATGATTAATTAAAATTAACTATTTTTTTATTTTTTTATTGAGTGATTATGTATTTATTTTTTTATATATTTACTAACATGAGTATATGTGATATTTATTCGTATTTGTTTGTGTATTTATATAGTATATGTTATTATGTTTTATAATTAAAGTATTGATTATTTTTATGTATTTGTTATTTATCGATTTATTCACAAGTGTATCTATTTCTTTATTTATTATTTTTATTATTTTTTTCCTTTATTATATCCAGATTTACATGTTGTATGTTTAGTTGTAAGTTTATTTAGTAGTCTTCTTTATTAGGATATACTGATGATGTGAGCACATACCACAAATATACATCATGTAGAAATATTATTATTTTACTTAATAGTAGGCTACGATGTAGGTTTCAGAGTCTGAGCTCGCCATAGAGGAGACGTTATGCTTGGAGCTTAGACCATTGATCTCTTAGGATTCTTGTCACTTTTTACCAATATACTCTATTGCTGATTTGATTCAAGATCGCAGGACATGTTGAGTGGTTATTTTATCAGACCCCACTTAACACATGTTATTTAGACGTATTTTACTTATATGATTAATAACCTTCAAAGATGAGACCCATTAAGTCTGATTTTGAAAAGAAGATTTACCGTAAGTTGCCTTTGGGCCTATTTTATAAATTTCTTCCTAGGCATATATATGATTTTCTTGAATTTTCTAGTGATATGTGAGATAGGGGTAAATTGAGAACTGCATCTTGAGATAGGGCGCGTGTTTATCAAAGCGAGCTCTATATTTGGAGGGCACTCGTTCAATTCCTGAGGGATCTTGACAACTTTACCTTTGATTTCCTCAAACTGGGAGAAGTGTGGAGGTTTATAGGTACTAGAATTCAGCACATATCTAGACTTGTGGTTTCAAAGGGTACTGACGACATATGGATGAGAATACTCGACCTTTGTACTCATGGCTATGAGTAGTATGGAGGTTGTAGAGGGATGAAAGAAAAGAAAGTGATGTTCCCACACAAGGGATAGTTTTTAAAGTTGATGAATTATGAGATGTGATAGAAAAGGGATGTTGTCGTACGAGGTCGACGACTCCTAATTAATGCCCTTATGATACAGGAGGGTCAGCTCTCATTTGTTATTTTAACTATTAGTTATTTCTGGATCAGTAATGTAACACCCCGTTCCGGTTCACCCATGAACCGACCTATCTCAAGACAAGGCCATCAATATCCCTCATTCGACCTCTCACTGAAAACGTGAAAACTATACATATATAGGTCTATGTTGGGATTTATATAATAGGCCAGAAGGCAACTTGTGGTGGATCTTAATTTTGAAAACTGACTCAGACATCTCAACCTCGAGGGTTATTAATCTTGAAATACGATAGGTTAAATGGCTTGTGTTAAGTTGGATCAAATAAAACACCATTCAAATCGACCTACCATCTGTAAAAATAAATCACAATAGAATAGAGCAATATATTAGAGGCAATTCCTGAACAGACCTGATAGAAGCCCCAAGCATGTCCAATGCCTTTACGGCGAGCTCCTACTCCACACCTACACATCAAATCTAGAAGCTAACGCCCACTAACTAAATGATGCATCAAACTAATCAAGAATATCACACCTACAATGCAATCATCATCTAATAATACTTAAACAATTATCAATGTAAAAATATCTCACCCTATTCATCCCATTTTTATTATGTTTTTCTAAGTTACGTTGCAATTAATTAACATACTTAAATTTAATTTAGTTAATTAGATCACTAACTATCAATCATATCATGTAAATCATCACTTCATTCACAACCAGACATTTATCACAACAGTTAATCATTCCTAGAATGTTGTGCTAATAATTATAAATTTTAAATAATTAAATTGGATAAAAGTCTGTACCTAATCGTGAGTCAGACGGCGATGGTGACTAAGTTGTAGCAGGCTCGAGTGCGAATTGTGGGAAGAGGGAAGGAAGAAAAAGAAGAAGTTGAGTGAGGAGGATGAATGGTGATAGTGCCATAAGTATAAAATATATAGATGTCGTAGTGAGAAAAATGAATGGTGAGCTGAGAAAAATGAACAATTAGTGAAAAAACGAACGGCTAGTGAGAAAAATAAACGGTGAGTGAGAAAAATGAATGGTTGTCTCGTAATATGAAATTTGACTCGACTCTGACTTGAGTAAAAAATAATACTAACTCTTAATAATTATGAAAATCCAGAAAACTAAGAAAACAAATCTCATAAAATATAATACTCATTAATGACGTGCTCTATAACTAATAACCCACACAAACTGCCTGTAACACGTCCTAATACGTTATTTGGCCTAAAAATATTTCTACGATTTAATTAAAATAAATAAAGAAAAATCTGGCATACTCTCATATATTCTGATAACTCATTCTGCTAGTCTTACTAATATTGTCATCATATACTTGGGCACACATAACTCTCATGGTTCATAACACAAGACCGGCTTCGGTTCAGTATGCGTATTTTGAAATTGACTCGCTGGAAAATAACGGTTGAACCGACCAATTCAGTCTATAAAAACATGCCTCAAGTCACGAGTTTTACAAGGAACACTCGTTAGTGGCATTTTTCCTATTATATATGTAGGTTTCGTGATTCTGAGTTGACTTTGGTGAGATGACAGATAAATATTACATACACTTGAGGTAATTATAATTATTTCTTTTACACTTTTACTTATATTTGTTGTATATTTTACGTGTATTTAATGATGTCTTCCATTCTCTTAACACCAAGCGGGTTGCTTCGATTATTTATCGAGTCCTACGAACTAGCTATGCCCAAGAGTGAATTATGATATAGAGCTGAATAAGCCACTGAGTGTAGGGCATTTTTTTTTTAATGTCAAAAACTGACTTAGGATTTCTTACAAAGGCCTATGTCATTTGATTTATTCAAGTTTCGTGCTGCTCGCCACTCCCCGAGGCCAAGGACCAAACTATTAAATCAGGATTTATCGTCCAATACATTTCCATTATGGTACCAAGCCAAACCTGCCACCTCATATGCCAAAGTCAAACGGTTGTTCATCCTTCCCCGTTCCCTCCTTTTCTACAAAGGCGGTGGCAGGTGGAGCACTTTGTATGACCGGTGACGAGCAACCAGAGAAGAGGGGACAACTGAATTCTCCCATGTCTTGTTCAATCTTCAATTTGTGATTGCAACCTGCAAGCAGTTGAAAAAAAATAAGCAAATGAGTGAGGCACAGATATACGTTTTGTGCATCCACGATGCAAAAGAAAAAGCTAGGCATTTTCATGAGGTCATTTGTGCCTGATGAAGCTACACCAACAAAGCGCTTACGCACCTTTCTTCTACTTCAGAGCGCACACATTTTGAAGCTTCCTAAAGAACTAAAGAGAACTACAATCTGGTAGCTTCTTCTTCAGAAGCTGAAATCACAACCTCCTTTCTTTTATCCACCTGCTGTAATTTTCTTACAGGCGTCATGGATAACAAGAAACAATGGATGATGGATTGATGAAATCGGAAAGATGGAAAATGGAAATGGAATTGAATATGGAACTAAATTAGTGTTACCAAAACCAAGAACAAAGTAATGTGTTTTTCCTCCCCTGTTTCAACATTCGACCCTTTTTTATACTTCAAATGTTCTCCACAAATTTACATATTTGCCCCTTTCCCACCTATTACACATCCAACTAAGTTTATTTGTATTAAATACCCCCCTACAAAAAAGAAACCTTGCCCTCAAGGTTGAACAATCAAAGGAAACAAAACAAAAGAGCATACAGAATATATCAATGGAAATACCAACTTGTGAAAAAAAAATTTAGAACAAAAGACCTGAACCGATTCATGTGTAGAAGATAAACTTGTTGGTAAATCAGCATGAACCCGAACATCTGCCACCATAGCTGCTTTCAATCGGGAAATATGGAAAACATCATGAATTTGAATCCCAGTCAGAAGCTGTAATCTATAAGAAACCTTCCCAATTCTCTCAACAACAGGAAAAGGGCCATAATACTTTGCTGCTAACTTGGTAATGTTGTTAGATCTAACTAAATGTTGATGATACTGTTGTAACCTCAAATAAACCACCTCTGCAACCTGAAACTCTTCATCCCTTCTTCTTAAATCATGGTGATGCTTAATTCGTAATTGTGCACTTTTCAAATTCTCCCTCAACTCGAACAACAATTGATCCCTTGTGCGTATAGTGGAGTCTATTTCATGCAACTTAGTAGTACCTGGTATGTAAGATAAAAGTATGGGAGGAGGCATGTTGTAAACTGCTTCAAAAGGTGACATTTTGATGGCTGACTGATAACCTGTATTATAGCAAAACTCCACCCACGTCATCCATTTTGCCCATGACTTATACTATCCATTTGTGAAACAACGGAGATATTGTTCTAACACTCTATTGATAACTTCTATTTGGCCATCTGTTTGTGGGTGATATATAGAATTGTAATTGAAAGCCACTCCCTGAAGACGAAATAATTCATTCCAAAAAGCACTTGTGAAGGTACTATCTTGATCACAGACAATTGATGTGAGCATTCCATGCAACTTAAAGGTATTACATAGAACACTTGAGCTATGGCAACTACTATAAATGGATGTGAAAAGGCCATAAAATGGATGTGCTTGGATAACTGATCAACAACTACAAATATTGAATCTTTACCCATAATCTTTGGAAGTCCTATGATAAAATCCATGGAAATGGCCGTCCAAATCCGTTGTGGTATGGGAAGAGGCCCTAGTAGTCCTGAAGGTAGCATTGTAGAATATTTAAATCTTTGGCAGATATCACAGTTTTTAACAAATGCAATCACATCTTATCCATTCTTCACCAATAAAATACAGCTCTCAATCTTTTGACAGTTTTACGAACTCCTTCATGTGTTCCACAATGAAACTCTTTTAAAATGATAGGTATCAATTCTATACCAGCAATCAAATAAATTCTACTCTTGTAAAACAAAAGCCCTTCTCTATATGTCCACTTAGTTAATAGTTTTCTTGTAAAGACCCGGAAAAAAAAAAACATTCGACGCGGTGGGATCGAACGTGGAAAAATTTATTTTCTTGTTCCCATTTAAATTATTTACTGTTAAACCGTTAAGTGTGAATTACCCGGTTAAGTGAAAAGTATTTTTAACCGTTTAATTATTTTTTTAATCGGTCAAAAGGACCATACTATCTACCCGTTAACCGGTTAAGTGAACCATGGCGATTATCCGATCACTCGGTTAAGGAAAAACGGTGGAAGGGTGCTTTTACGTACCCTAGCTGTATCTTATTTCATTATAAAAGAGGGTAAAAGGGGAGGGCGTCACCCTCATTCCTTCTTGGCGCTGGCTCCCTCTTTGCTTGGGTAATTTTCTTCTTCTTTTTCTTAATTTTCATGTATACATATATCGGAATTGATAATAAACTTCATAATCATGGAATTAAAGTTTTAAATCAACAAAACTTAAAGAAAAAGAACTAAATTGGAAAAGCCGGAGTTTTGGGCGTGAACAGTACCAACGACGATGGGTGAGAAAATCCGGCCGCCTAAGGCAGCGATTGGGTTGCAATCTGGTCGCAGAAGGTCCTTGGAGGGTCGAGGTGTCTGAGGGGATGACCCAATCGGACCGGCGACGCTCGCCGGCGGCGGAATCGGCGATGCAAGCACGTGCGGCAGAAATTTCCGACTCTGGCTGGGGTCGCCATGGCCGGAAAGTGGCCGGGGCTGGTCAGGGAGGAACTGTGAAAGGATGGCTGAGCTGGTCGACGTCGGTCGACTGTCCTCGACGGTGGTGGACGGCGGCCGGAAGCGAACGAAACGCAGTCACAACCGTGATCAAATTGATGACTTCGGGCGATGATTGTGGGCAGATCACGACACCAGTGGCCAAAAGTCTTGGTCGGAATCAAGGATGGTGCGGAGGTAAGTCAATTCATGGTGGTGGCTTGGCCGGTGGTGGTCAGACGGTGATGAACAGCATGTTGGAAAATACCCCAACACGCAGCTGTTTTGGGGAAGAACACAGTTGGAGAAGAAAAATAGCAATTTGGTAAATACGGGTTGACTCGATGCGGTCGAGTTAAAAATATAATGCAAATCAGTAAAGAATATGCTAATACTAGTAATTTAGTATTGGGCATGGTTAATAATTAAATTATTAACTAGTAATTGAGGAATTATAATTAGGATAATTAATTTGAAATGTGAAGAAAGATTTAATTGATTATATCACATTGATAATTAATTATCATTAGACTTGCTGAAAATGTAATGGGTAATTAAGACTAACATGAACTAATTACATCATTTAAATTGATAGTAAATTAGTCATGCAGTTGCATGTAGCTTCATGCAAATAAAAATTATACTAATGTATAAGTTTATGCCCTCATTCAGATTAGGGCGAGCGGATCACAGTTGGACGAATCACAAGTCAGG
>JAVDBV010053294.1:0-13764 GCA_032619315.1 Piper longum
ATGTAGCTTCATGCAAATAAAAATTATACTAATATATAAGTTTATGCCCTCATTCAGATTAGGGCGAGCGGATCACAATTGGACGAATCACAAGTTAGGTACGTATAATCGGTAGAACGTCGTACTTTCTTTGTTGGTAGCCTAGGTCGGCCTGAGCCCATATTCGACCACCATGCACCGAGTGCAGTTGGGGTCAAGGAATTGACTCAGTCCGACACGGGGCCGTACTAAGTACGTAAATTGTGTATTGCATCTAATTGTTTTGGAGTAGTCATAGCTGCCCCATAAAAAGGCTACGGCCGGGGTGTGCGAGGCACTAGTACTAGGATTTGTATTGAAGATTTCCGGTTCAAGTCCGTGAATCACACTTAAGATTTCCAGTCCGTGAATCACACTTAAGATTTATGGTTTAAGTCCGTGAATCACACTTAAGATTTTCGGTTCAAGTCCGTGAATCACACTTAAGATTTCCGGTTCAAGTCCGTGAATCACACTCAAGAATTCCGGTTCAAGTCCGTGAATCACGCTTAAGATTTTCGGTTCAAGTCCGTGAATCACATTTAAGATTTCCGGTTCAAGTCCGTGAATCACACTTAAGATTTTCGGTTCAAGTCCGTGAATCACACTCAAGGTTACCAGTTCAAGTCCGGGAATCACACTGAAGGTTTCCGGTTCAAGTCTGGGAATCACATTGAGGGTCTCCGGTTTGAGTTCTGGCGATGCCACCATGGTAGTGCATATTAAAATGAACATAGGGAACTAGTGGAATGTACTTGATTGGTTTTGTCTATTATACTACTTAGGGTTGTAATCACTAACGTGGAATTGCCTCCGCAGGTGTGCAGATACGAAATTAGGTGGGAGAAGCCATTGACTAGCAGAGCATGGAGCAAGATAAACATGAGGACTCCCTTTTAATTTTATTTGAGTTATATATGTGGCTATGGGAAACGGTCCTAGACAGTGGGAACCAATCTTATACATTGCTGTTAAATTGTTATAATTCAGCAACTTATTAGTTTGTTTAAGTAACACCTGGCCATCTAGGCCCAATTAAGTAATTGAAAAATGGCGGGTCATTACATATTTAGACGTGTTTTCTACACGTTTTTAATAAAACTTTAAGGTTGAGACCCCTTGATGTTTGCGAGAGATAAAATTCAAAAACTAAGTATAAAATTCTAAGCCACTAAATATGAGTGTTTACCACTTTTATTAGTAAGAGTGTGCACGGGATGTATGGACCGCACTAGTACTCCTTCAAATTCTGAGTTTGTACAGAGTGTGAGGGTAGTGTGTAATGCATCACATTTCTAGAATTTGTGGCATTAACTTAACTATCCATTTTGTCACTCGTGTGCCATGGAGAGTGTAATATTGAGGATGTGGTTGCGTAAGCATTGTATATATGAATATGAATATTAGCCGTGTGTAAGTGCCGACACTCGTTTAAGTATGTTTGCTTACTGCCCAATTTGAGGTAATTCTAAAGTTTCCTAAGCTTCCATGGGTAATGGAATACCCATTTGCCATCTTATTGCTTTACCAGTAGTTATTTGGAATGTATTTGATTATTGTTGTGGTTTTGCATGATATGTAGGTGAGGTTCCCTAGAGTTGGCTGGTCTAGGTGCATGGGTTAGGCAGCTCAGTGATGGGGACACATGTGTTATGTTGTATGTTTTGGATTATGTATTTTGTGGATGACTATTTGACGGGCATGTGCCCTCATTATGTGAACCTTGTATGATTATGCTAAGCATGTTACATCGTTATATTATTATATTATTACTATGGAGATGCAATACTTTGCGGCAAGGCTAATCATCGTTTACAAGGTACAAAAGCCCCAGAGTCATGAAACATCACCAAGAGCTAAGTCAAGCACACGAAACGTATTTGGCTATAGCTGTTTGTGTATTTGAATAATGTGGGTGGAGGATCTTATGGTTCACACCACTTGAAGACCCACGAGAAGTCCAAGTATTAGGGTATGATGCCCTGATATTCAATGATGCTGTGTAATATTTATGACGCTTTAATTATTAATCGCGTAGGGTATGTGGAACAGGTGACCACAACCCTTGTTTAAATACTTGCATCATCTTCATGTAAATAATAAAAAGTCCTAAGTCAATCACTCGAACTAAGTAATAAGAATATAATGTGCCCAACAGCATGCAACTTCAAAACTGTACTGGGGGTGTACTTCTTCTACAGCTAGGAGTGATAATCGTATTTTGAAGGTCACCGCTCATAGTCATGGGGAGGTTCTGCCTCTGTTACGGCTACGGTGTGCATTTAGGATTCTTTTAAGTCTAAGATCTGCCTTTGTAGTACGAGCTGTGCACGCATTTTATGAAAACCAAGCTTGGTTTCTGTCTTAAGCCTCCACAGATGGTTCAGATCCGCTTCCATAAAGTTTTTACATGTTACCCAACAAGTAGTTTCCAAATTATAATATCACAATTTAGTCTGTCCCTTCGTGCCAAATTAGGGTGTTACACACTTCCTCGTTTTCTTCATCATAATTAATCTCCCCTTTCTTCATGACCTTGACTTCACCAACTACAACATTGAAAGACTCCTCTACACAATTTGTCTTCAAAGTGTATACTCTATACGAGGAACCATTCAATGAATATCAAAGGAAAAATCATACTTGTTTAATTGATCCTTGGTGTTAAGAATATAGCATGTAGAACCAAACACCTTGAGATGAGAAATTACAAGGATTTTAACATGATAAAGCTCATAGGTGTTTTATGAAAGGGAGGCCTTACCAAGCCTTACAAATAACACATAACATGAACATAAGTTGTGGATTATTAATATGTTCAGGTAATATCGATATGCACACAATCCACTATGTAATCCCTTGGAGGTTCATCGTATGGCTCCATATTATTTGTATCCTCGATGATTGCACAGAGTAATTTTTTGTACGAATAGATTAGCGTTGTCATGAGTGAGCAGGAAATATTAAACAATATTTTATTTTTTGAAAATGTATGTTTATTGGCCCTCACCTATCTATCAATGCGTGTTATTTATTGAATAGTAATTAGTTAAACGGTATTGTCCATTTGAATGGTAACAGCCACCTACTCACCTTTTATATTTATATCCATAGGTTAATAGGTTAGGTTGCACTAATTAGATTTCGTACTTTTGTATTAAAATCTAATTAGTGTGAAAGTGATCTATGATATGTGACTTTGCTTGGACTAATGGAGATTGATCTTGTAATAACACTCAACTTAATCTCACATACAATGTTTTTTGGGCCTCACCTATCTATCAATGCAGTGCTATTTATTGAATGGTTTTAGTTAGCAATAGAGCCAATCTTGACCGTATTGGATGGTTGGTTAGACTATAATGTGGGCTAAACTACTTGCTACCTGCCAAGTTGGATGTGAACTATGCCACAAGGTAGGAATAGTAGTGGGTTGGACTAAGATGTAGACAAGGCTGCTTGCCACATACCAAATTGGACGTGCTCTAGGCCACACGCTACTAGCAATTTAATATTCTTTCACGACATTAATACCTTTGGTAGGATTTGAACCCTAAAACTTTACCTCTAATACCATACAAATTATATGTGATTTAACAACTTATTTCAATATCTCAATCAATTAGAAGGGGAACATTTTGATATTTTCTTTTAATTGAACATGAACTTAAGAGAACATATGTTAAAAAAATTTATGACTCCTTACTGAATTATTTTTTTCCAAAGCCTAACTCAAACCTAACTTTATTAGGTATGACAAGTTATTTTAAATATTTTTATTTTTATTAATAAAAGGAGAATTCAATACTGACGTATAATTGAAAGTAAGAGATTTAATCAATCAAAATATAAAAAAAAATCAAATTATCATGGTATTTTTCTTATAAATGAGATTTATCTTTAAAGTGAAAGTCAATCAAAATTTATATAATATATTAAATTATTATTGTTTATCTTGTTATTTAATAAAAATTAATCTATAAATTAAAATTTATTCGTAAGTCGTGTAAGACATAATATCTAACCTAGTTTTCCTCATTAGTAATATATCTAAAGGCATATTCCTTGTGTCTATATCTATATTATATTTTTCTCAAATACTCTTGGTATGTTTAATATTTCCACAATATTTGATTTTTTTCATACTTTTAAATTTTATCACCTTTTCTTAAAATCTTCTTTTTACTTTTTTCCCCCCATATCCAGATGTAAGAGTTTGATGCATTGCCTTTCTTGATGGGTTCTCCCTTTCTAAGGTTTGGGATAGACATTGCATAAATATTATTAGCGTTATCTTTTTATTAAAATAACTTAAAATTTTCATATATTTTATGTATCTCAAAATCATGGTATAAAGGAGACGACAAAAAACGGAAAGATTAATGCTTTTATTGGGCAATAAAAAAAAATATTTTTACAACAAAATTAACAAAATCATGGAGGGTCAAATAAAAGCCAGATGTAAAATCTCGTTTTCAGTGGACAAGGTATGTGATGACTAAGGCGATTAGAAGCAGCAAGTAAGCAATCCCCTGGTCGATCGTCGCTCCTGCATTAAGATAAACATCAAGGTTATGAGATACCAATTCATAGAAACCGGGTCTCTTTGCAATTCAAATATTCTTCCCATCTCGGTTATACGTTGCTTTAAAGAAAACTCAAATCTTTCTTGACCAACTCAAATCTTAGATTAATTTCTTCTACGGCTTTAAAAGAAAAAAAATTGTTCATCCTAATTGAAAACCTGACTTATGAAACAAATATAATAAAAACCAAGTGAAGGATTACGAATGGAACCTATCAAAAGTGGCACATACCATCACTGGAAGGAGGAGGCGCCGGAGAGGATGCCGTGTCCTGAGCACCACCGAGATGGGCAACTGCGAAAATCAAAACGACAGACAGCAACATAATAGGGAAAAATTTGCTTCTGGTGGGATCCATGGATAGAGGAGTGAGAAGTTTGATTAGTAGCAGCAACGAAATGAAACAAGGATTTTGTGGGTTGAGGAGAAGTACGATGGATTGAACTGTAATAGGCTTTGCTAGATCACAATTCTACATGCCCACCTTTATATACTATGGAATGAGCGCGTTGCTTGTAAGGTAGGGGGTGGTTTCGCAGGAAAGTTGGGGAAAGATGGAGGCGGGTCAGCGTGGGCATGAGTTGCATAAATGTGGTGGACGCGTTCCGCATCTCGCAGAAAACTATGGCCAGCGCCTTTGTTGACGGAGACTTCTAGAAGTTTTTCTTTTTTGTTTTGCGACTCGTTGAGTCCGCATGCCACCATGTGTCGAGTCATAATTCAGAAGGGTTCTGCTAAATCAGGTCATGGAGGACTTCAGACTTTGGATTTTTTTTTACAAGCTTTGTTAGCTTTTTGCTATTAGAAAGGATATTTTTGGTTAGCATCATACTCACCCACTTACTCAAATATCTAATTATAATAAAATAAAAATTTCCCTGCATTTATTCGTAGTGGCTGGGTACTCCTCAATCCTTAATTCTAAACAGATACAACTATTTGGAAACAAGTACACTAAGAAGTACATTTCATTATTTTAAAATATATGCGATAATTTGGAAAATGGTACTCTTCTAAAATAAGTCTCATTACTTCTAAACAAATACAATTGTTTGAAAAGAGAGTTTCAATGAGATGTATCTCTTTATAAAAAGATACTTTTATGGGATGTACCCTTCATAAAATGTGCACTCTTTAGTTTGTGATTCGGCAAAAAAGATATATTTAGAGTGTTGTATTTTTTTATCTAAAAATTATTCATAAAATTATATTCTTTCATATAAAAAATATCATATGCTTCTTATTTTTTTAAAAAAAATCAACCTCACAATTTGCCGTTGACGACTCATTGAAAGAAGGAGAAATATGAGAGATGTAGTTTCGATCTATTCATATGATTTTTAAGATTCATTCAAACTTTTATTTTAAAAAAACTCATTGTATTTGTTTTGTAACACCCCAACTCGGCCTGAATAGACGTGCTAAATCGCGATATTATAATTTGAAAGGTATTTATTGAGCTATCGCAAATAGATTTTACAGAAGCAAATCTCAAACCTTCATTGGGGCTTAAGACGGACACCACGTTTAGTTTACATAGAATGCGTACAGAGTTTATATTGCAAAGGCGAATCTTAAACTTAAAGTAATCCTATATGAACACCTTTAGCCGTAACATTGGGAGAACCTCCCCTACGACTGTGAGTGGTGACTTTAAAAATGCGATGATCATTCCCAATTGTAAAAAAGCACACCACCGCTACAGTTTTGAGGTTCCATATTGTTGTATACATCATATTCTTACTACTTAGTTCAAATAATTGGCTTAGGTATTCTTATTAGTTACTTACAGAGGATGCAAGTATTTAAATAAGGGTCATGCTTACCTGTTCCACATACCCAGCGCGAGCAATAATTAAAACATTAAAGAAATTATACAATATCATCGGGTATCAGGCATCAAACCCCTAATACCCGAACTTCACGTGGGTCTTCAACTGGTGTGAACTGTAAGCTCCTTCACCCATGTTAAACTAAGGCACAAACTGTTGTAGCCAAATACGTTTCGTGTACCTGACTTAGCTCCTCATCATGTTCCATGACTCGGGCTTACATACCTTGCAAAAGATGGTTGGTCTTGTCCTAAAGTATTGCAGCTCCGCAATAAGAATATAATAATATAACAATAGAACATGCTCAGAACAACCATCATTGTATACATCTAAATCATATAAGTTTGACATAGTTAGGGCACATGCCTGTCATAAAATAATTCACAAAATACAATCCACCACAGACAACATAACGTAGGGCCCCCGCCGCCACCACCACTGAGCGGCCTGATCCATGCACCTAGGCTGGCCACCGCTAGGAAACCTCAACTACATATAATGAAAAACCACGTCAGTAATCAAATAAATTTGATTACCAATTCGAATAACTACCGGTAAAACAACAAGCTGGCAAATGGGAATTTCATTACCTATGAGAACTTAGGAAACTTCAATATTGCCTCACACTCGGCGATAAGCAAATATATTTAAATGAGTGTTGGCGAGCATGCACAGCTAATATTTGAAATTATACATACAATACTTATGTCCTCGCATCCTCTATATTACACCCGTCACGGTACTCGATTAACAAAAGGAAAGGTTAAGTTACTATCACAAATTTTGGAAATGTGCTACATTACACAGTACCCTCATACTCTGCACTACCCAAGAGTTTGAAGGAGTAGTGTGTGGTCCATACATCACGTACACTATCTTAATCATAAAAACCATAAACCCTCGTATTTATACATATATGCTTGGGAAAGGATTCAATACTTAATTTCTAGATTTTATCTTTCAAAAACCATCAAGGGGTTTCAAGCTTGAAGTTTTACTAAACACGTATATAAAACAATGGTAAATGGCCCACAAATTGAGGGATCTTATAAAATGCCGTCATTACTATCTTACGTCTAAAGTGTGGTTAAACTCGACAAGTAGAGAGTCAAGTAGAGGTGAACCAAATGGAGAGTCTTGCAGATGTGGATGAGTAGATATCCATATTCTAGTCAATGAGCTCGCCAGGATAGCTAGCACGGAAATAGAATCGAATAAGAATTTGGTCACATCGGCATGCAAAATGAGGCAAAGCCTCCACACAAGCTCAACACTTAAATATAACTTAATTATCTTAATTTGGTCATAAGTGAAGTGTTAAACCTTATTACATAACTTACTGAAGGTTTTGGTTTCACGTTCACTTAGTAGGCTTTAATCAATTTTAGGGTTTTAATCGAATAGGCTTACCTGCCAATTTTTCAGGGAAGCCCAACAATGTCCCAATGGGCTCATATTTGAATGGGTTGGTCCTTACACTCTAAGGTTCATAGGTGAATTCCACCATGGATGGTCTATTGGCCAATCAAGGGGAGCAAGGCTCATTATGCTCGACACTAATGTGCAGGAACAGTTTTCCTTGGCCGCGCATCAATTTTGTAACCGTTCGTTCATAGCGCTAGAAGACTCCAAATGGCTTGTGTCAATGGGCCTAGTTAGATAACACATGGAGCTTCATGATTGTAAGATTTAGCCACAATTTACTATGTAAATGGTCCTAAGTGGATTTTACAATTTGGATCACTCGGTGGGCTGTTTCTTGAGCTATGTGGACTATTAAATATTAGAAATTGACAAATAAAATTAGGAGCCTACCCAAATTGCTCCAAACTTTCTCATGGTGTTACTGAGAGATAGGGTAAGGTGTGGACCATGTGTAACACCCCATTTTTTGGTCCAAGGGCGGACCGAAGTGTGATGTTCTAATTTGGAAAACTATTTGTTGGACTACATTCTTACAAACTTTACGAAAGCTGATCCCAACCCTCGAGGAGGCTTAAGACGGGTAACCTTATATGGTTTCATCACATATGCATGTTGACTCATACTAGCATAGAGAGACTCTTAAACTTAAGGATTCTTGATGATCACCCCTAGGCACAATAGAGGCAAAACCTCCCTTGCAACTATGAGTGGTGTCTTTAAAAATGCTAATGATCACTCTCAACTGTAGAAGAGGCGCACCCTGGCTACCATCTTCAGGTTGCATGTTGTGACATGAAACTTTTCTTAGTACTTAGTTCAAGTGATTCATTACATTTCTTAATTTCTTACAAGTGAATGAATGCAGAGAATTTGAACACGAGTCATGGTTACCTGTTCCACATACCCGACATGTGCAAGAAAGTAAAATAATTAAACACATAATCATCGGATGCCAAGGCATCAAACCCCAACATCCAGGCTTCACATGGGTCTTCAAACTGTGCGAACCATATGCTCCTCCTACCCATGTTTCTTTATCCACACTCACACAGCTACAACAAATATGTTTCGCATACTTGGTGAGCTCCTCGTTGTGTTCCAGGACTTTGAGGTTTATACCTTGGAAACGATAGTTAGAATGCCCCAAAGTGTGTCTGCACCACAATAACAATGTAATGATACATAAAACACATGTGCACAACAATAATCAATTAACTTATCTCGAATTGTACAAGTTTATATAACTTTAGGGCTTATTCCCATAACACAATGCATCTCAATTTCATATTACATCAATTTGGTAATTAACAAAAATATAAGATGAAATACCTCGCCATGAGCCATTTGATCCATCCACCTACTCCGATCAAAAGAAAAAACACCTACATATATTAGAGAAAAATGTTAGCAATCAAATAATTGATTACTGGTCCTGTAGAGACTAGAAATATAGCATTACTGGCAAATCGGTATCTAAACAGCCGCGAAAAGGTTGTAGAAACTTCCAGAATCATATAGGGTGGTAAGCGAAGGACGATGCGGCCACATATCATACCATAATTGCCTACAAAGAGGCATCTTCCAAACATAGAAACATACATATATCGCTTACACCCACACGCCTTCTATATATCACCCGCCACATTACCCATGTGGCTCGAAACCAATGTGCCACAATTTCTAGAAGCGCGCTGCATTCGCAATACCCTACATGCATTGCACCACTTAAGGGTAGAAGAGGTATTAGCGCAATTTGCATATCTTCATACTACTCACTATCTTATTCATGAAATCTGTAAAAATGCGCGTACTTATATAATAGGCTTAGAGAAGAGGTTTGTATCTTACATTTCTGGAGCTTCAGTTTGAAAACCAACAAGGGATCTCATCCTTGTAATTTTATTAAACATACGATAAAATGCTACTAAATGGCCCGGTATCAGAGGGATCTAATAAAAGTGCCACTGATACCGTCATATTGTTTAGAACACGATTAAATGTGTCACTCAAGAGCCAAACATAAGGGTGAAGCAAGAGAGTCCTACGGACTTGGATGAGTGGAGCCTTGCATCGTAAATCGATGAGCTCAACCCGCGTAACCTAACAGAAGATGGAATACGAATCATAATCGGATTACACTGGCACAAAAGACAAGGCAAAGCCTCCACACATGTACAATATGTAAAACATAATTAACTTATTTATTTTTTTTAGTGATGGGTTAAACCTCATTAGGTAGTTTAATTTAAGGTTTGGGGTTACAATTTTACTTAGTGCATGATTTCATAGTTAGGGTTTTATCGTCAGATTTAATCGGACAATTTTTTAGACAGACCAAATGATATTCGATTAACCTGAAATTTGAAGCCCTAGTTCAAGATACCCTAAGGGTCCGTCATAAATATTAACAAGTGATAATATGTGGATTATCATGTTGATTGAGGTTAATTAAGGTCGGATTAATGTGCTGTGAATAGCACCCCTTCATTGTACATCAAACTTCAAAATTTCGGCCCATGGGCCTAAGAAGTCCAAAAGGGCTTAGGTTAATTGGAATAGTTATAGAACACATGAAAGATCAGCCCATTAATATTACAGGTCAAATTTCCTTGTAATTGGGCCTAGGTAATCTTTCTAATCTTAATTTCTGATTTAGTGATTTTTGTAATTTACCCAACTAGGATACAATTAGAAAATTTACTGAATTACTTACATACCCAAATGCTCCAAAAATTTACATAGACAATAATAGGACACTTAATAAACTCTTTACTTTATTATATAATTTTCCTACTGATGACTATATTTTCCACAGATTTTTCACTTGAAATCATAGAAACAGGATTATGAACATAGTTCCTGTG
The DNA here is from genome assembly GCA_032619315.1 of Piper longum. Classification (NCBI taxonomy): domain Eukaryota; kingdom Viridiplantae; phylum Streptophyta; class Magnoliopsida; order Piperales; family Piperaceae; genus Piper; species Piper longum. The sequence goes on from JAVDBV010053294.1 coordinate 10,726, forward strand.
TACTTCAAAAGTCTGATACAATTAACCATTAGAATAAAATTTTTTTAACTTTAAAATTTTCAGGGTTAAATAAAACAGTAATTGGCTTATTAGGTTATTTTTATATATTTTTGTGTGATCTAATTTTTTGCCAAACATTTAACTAAACACACAACACAGGCAGTTAACACAGAACACAATAGATGCACACAATGTTTCATTAATTTTGTTCAGGCCTTGGTTGAGGTAATTTTAGTACGGTAAATTTATGATATTAATATAAAAAGATTATTAACATATGAACATAAGATATATAATGAAATTAAAATCATATAAAGGTGTGAAAATTGGGGAAATGGGCGATCAAGTCACTGGAACCTTGAAAGCTGCCAACTGTCTTCCAATTTCGGACCTTTTCATGATCCTCCATTTTAAATAAGTCGACATGCTCAACATATAACTTGTAGATCAATGTAGTGTGAAAAGAAAAAGAGCAAAATCATACATATCTGACGTCTATAACATGAGTTATGATTTTTTAAGCTCATCTAGTGCATTTCTGGACACACAGATGATACAAACATCGCAACTATTTACTTACGTATGATAATGACATGAAACTACTCTTAAAATTTTTTAAGGGGCATATATAAAAGGTAAAAATATAATAAAAATGAAAACAACAACATCAATACACAAAATAGCAACCCAAACATGAATCATCAACCAAAACTGGGAAGGAGTGTACCTTACTTTAATGGTTCAAGGGAAGGTAATTTGGAGTTTTTCCACTCCAAGTCCTTCAACCCTTGAAAGAAGAATATCTTGGAAGGCCAAGTCAGAAGAGTGGAGAAGAAGGTTGGGAGAAGGAGTGGAAAGGTGAGGATGAGGGTGGGGTTTTACATAAAAGAGGGTGGTTGGTTTGATGATGTCATGGGTATAGGTGTCAGACCTATAGAGATATGGGTGAAATACCTATAGAGGTATGGGTTGACTTGGTGATGTCATAGAGGTATTGGTGTCATACCTATAGAGGTATGGGTGCCATAACTATAAAGGTATAGGTTGAATATATAAGGATGTATGGGTTGGGTTAGCTAATTTGGAGTTTTAGGGTTTTTTTTTACCCTAAAACGATTGGGCCCACCTCAGGAATTACACTCCAGGTCCAAAAAAGGGTTAGGACAGTCTGAAAGGTTATCAAACACACGATAAACACACAAATGACACGACATGGACTCGGTCCTAAAGTCGAGCTAGATTCGACTCGACTGAACCGAATCATAAAAAAAATGGGTCTTGCACATAGCGTCTGACGGGGCAAAAAAACTGAAGGAGCTAAGGCTAGGGAAACTCATGCATACCTAGATACCATACATAGATATACGGCAAAATGTCTGAGTAAGCAACTCGATCCGGATCACGACCGAACCAAAATTAAAACCACCGGGAGAAAACCCTGGGTTTTACACCATGTTTCACTCTGGTCCAACACCATTAACCTATTTTAAGATAATATACAACTCGAGTGAAAAAAGTAGGGTTTTCACCCAACAACTTTACATTGTCGTGGTAAACACATCTAAAACATACCTATTGAAAGTAGAAACCTATTGAAAGTAGAAACTTATTGAAGTACAAACATAACCATTCCCAATATTTACATATTTAAAGTAGAAACTTATTGAAGAATTTTATATTTTTACTAGATTTTATTAGCTTAAAATTGGTGGTTTGATATATAAGACAATCATAGATCATGCTCATAATCATAAACAAGACATGAAATATAAGACGTACTTATTGGTAATATTCATGATTATTTAGTAGTTAGATTAGGCTTATAATTTTACTAAGAACTCCTAAGTTCACCATGAAAAAAATGAGATATTTTTAATCTACAGACCCTACAAGGTCAGAGTGTAAAAATTAGAGAAAGGGGGCATATGTCACTGTAATGGGAAAAGTCGCCACCTTTCCTCAATTTTTACACTCATACATGCACCTTACATGTCATTTCAAGTAAAACACCAAACATAAAAGTTGTATATACATGTTATGAGTGTAAAAAAAATAAAAATCGTGTATATTTATCATCAGAGTGCCAAGATATGATTTTTATGCCGAAACAGTGCAGATCAGTGATCTACTTGCATTATAAAAATAATAACTATTTATTTACATTGCCAAATAAGATACATGAGTACTCAAAATGCTCCTAACAGGAATATTTACATTCTAAAATAATCATAAAATGAAAGAATGTAAAAATATAAGCGATAACAATAAACAATTAGCAACAGGGCCAGCACAAACTTGAAACTAATGAGGGAATACCTAGCACAGATGCAGCACAAACAATTAGCCGATGTCATCCTACATCTTAAACACGGTTAAATTCGATACATAGGGAGTCAAGAAGAGATAATGCTGAGGGAGAGTCCTACGAACATAGATGAGTAGAGCTTCGAATTCTAATCGGTGAACTCCCCACGATACCTAGCACGAAGATGGAACCGAAAAAGAATCGGCTCACATTAGTTTACAAAATGAGGCAATGCCTCCACACAAGATCAACACTTAAACATCACTTAATTATATTAATTTGATCCTAATTAAAGTGTTAAACCTTATTGGGTGAATTAATTAAGGTTTTTGGATTCATGTTCACTTAGTTGGCTTTAATCAATTCAATGGTTTTAATAGAATCGGCTAACCAAATGATTTTTCAGACGAGCCTAAAGATGTTCAAATGGGCTGAAATATGGATGGATTTATCCTTACAGTCTAAGGTTCATAGTTAAATTTCACTATGGCTAGCCCATGGGCCAATCGAGGGGAACAATGCCCTTTAAGCTCAGCCCTAAGTAACTGGAATAGTATTCCTCGGCTGCGCACCAATTTTGTAACTATTCGTTCATGAACTATAGGACTCCAAATAGGCTTGGGTCAATGGACCTAGTTAGCTAACACATAGAGTTTGAGCCCAATAATATATCGGCCCAATTTATATTGTAAATGGTTCTAAGTGGATTTTACAATTTGGATCACCGTATAGGC
>JAVDBV010053305.1:0-10666 GCA_032619315.1 Piper longum
CCCACCGAAAAACCGCCGAACTTGCCGGAAAGCCGGAATTGCCTGGTTTTCCGCCAAGTTCATCTAGTTAATCCTGATCGAGTTTCGGATGCTGCTAATATCTGAATTCGAGCTCCGACACGAACGACGAAACCCTAGATGTCGCCGATTGTCAACGACGCATGATGTATAATTAATTTTAATTTAATTATTAGAATTAATGATCATTAGCACAACATGCGAGGATAGTATAATTGAATGATTGATGTGTTTTGTATTTTATACTAATGAAAACATGGATGTAAGTGTGGTTTGATATTATAATAAACACTAAGTGATTAATTAGGTAGACTAAATAGGTATATTAATTTAATGCAACCTAGATTACGAAAACTTGTATTGATTATTATTGATGTGTGTTGATTGATGTGTGATTGATGTGTGTATGCTATAGGATGTGTGAATGCATCATGAACGGGCGTTAGTATTTAGTTTTGATGTGTAGGTACGGAGTAGGAGCTTGCCGCCTAGGCGCGCAACCATGTTTGGAGCTTTTTCCAGGTCCGTTAGGACTCGTCTCTGTTTTACACTCTATTCTATCACATGTTTGATTTCTTATTCGCAGGACGAATTAAGTTGCATTTTATTAGATCCCACTTATCTAGGGTCATTTAGTCAATCGCATGTCCAGATTAATAACCCTCGATGATGAGATCCCTCGAGTATGTTTTCGAAGGCAATAACCACCACAAGTTGCCTTCCGGCTTATTATATAAATTCCCGACCCAGGCTTATTTATATATAGTTTTTGCATTGTTTTTCTTTGCCCATGCAGGTTGGGGTGAGAGAAAGAGATAGCCACTCTAGAGTGATATGGAAGAGCCTCCCATTGACAGTGAAATGAGAAAGGTAAACCTACAGATAGCCACTTTTAGAGTGGTATGGAAGATGTCCCTGGACAATGAAATGAGAACGTGAAATGAGAGTGTGAAATGAGAAATGTGAAATGAGAAAGGTAAACCTAAAGACAGCCACTTTAGAGTGGTATGGAAGAGCCTCTCATTGACAGTAAAAATGAGAAAGATGAATTTTCACTGACTCCCTCAGAGATTTCATGTGATGTTTTTCTTTCAACAGGAGGGTTAGCTCTCCTATGCAAGTTTGGTATTAGTTATTTTCGGACCAGTGACAACTGTTGCTGACGTTTTTCTACTATATGTGAGGATCACGATGATTGAGAGCTGTCAGGAATGCGGAGGAGCGGCACAGAATCGCGCACACATGTACCTGCCGTGTGTAATGTGTGTTAATGTTGTTTGAATGAAGATTTTATCGCATCATGTTTTGATAATCTGCTTATGAAGTAAATAGATAAATATGATTGAAGAAGGAGCCTTGGAGCTTAGACTCGACTCAGGTGTACATGAAAGTGATGATGATGGTATGCGATGATGGATTGTCATGTTTTACATAGTTTGTAAATATGTATATATATCCTTGTTGTGGACAGGTTGGCCCTTATTGCACTTTTAGGGGAAATTTTGTCTGTTTTTCTATTGAAATAGATATTTTCTTCGAATTTCTCGTTATCACTTTCGTTTGGTTTTTGTTTGCATATCATGCCATGCATGTAGGACAAGCGTTAGAACCCTAGCATCCCACCCATACTTTGCATGTTTGCATCTCCGTCTTAAGATGCCGAAGGTAGATCCGGGTCGGCTTAACCGAACCCAGTAGATTAGCAAACGATTCGGTCGCAAGTGACACTTCCTAGTCTGTTCACGGGTGAGCCGAATCGGGGTGTTACAGTCTGCGTAGCACTCCTCCAAGAAAAAGCTCCACCAGCAAATAAGTAGACATAGCCAAAAGTGGATCGACGACTATTGATGTGGAAATTATAACGCAAGTGCACGTGTCGAATTAAGTAATAAAAGTGATAAGAAAGTATCGTCCCACGAGGAATTAGTATTAGAAATTCTCAATTACAAAAACAAATTTAATTAATTATACTTAAACGAAAATAAGTTCAAATAGTGATTTAATTTTAAATTATGACTAAATTACTCTAAAATTGGAATATTTAAATGATAATTTGATTTCAAGATGACAAACCTAAGATTTTTAATTTCACTTAGTGCTCTATATGATTAAAGTTATAATTTTTACCTATGAATTGAAGATTCGAACCATTAACCACGGGAATTAATTATTTATGACAACTCTTAGATTCATCATTAACTTATACCTCACACCCAACTTCTATATCTATATGAAATTACGTATACAAAATGATATTTTAAGTTCTGCTCTTAACAGTTACTAAAGGCATATAAGTATATCTTTATCTCATATATAAATCACAAAAAATAGATGAAAAATGGTTATTTTATTCAATGAAAAATCAAATCTTTCTATCTATAGACAAGATTAAATCTCTATATCAATCAGTAGATGACCAGTCTAATGATAGCATTAACGAATAAAATAGAATATATGATCCAAAAATGCAATCACATAAATAAAAATTAATAAAATTTATTTATCCATGCATTAAGTTTTATTGAAAATCATAGAAAAGAATTTACTCTATAAAATATTCAAATAAACTCAAAAAATTCATATGTGATAAGAAAGACATCATTAATTAAAAGAAACTAAATCAAAATAAAGAACAACTCTTTTGGAGAAAGCGTCTTTTTCTTCTAATCCAACTTCTTTGTCTTCCTTCTCTCTTTTGTGCCATCTCTCAGCTGCCAAGAGTTATTGTTCTTCTCTTAAATAAAACCTTGATTCAGTTTGTAAATGATCGAGACAAATATTTCAAATGGGGTCCACCGTGCTACAATACCCGGGTCGCTACAGTATTGGGTCACTTTCACCCCGAATTGATTTTGGATCGTCTCTAAACTCTTATACCTTAATAGAACAATATTAATTAGCATTTTTACACCAATTTCATAATGATTTCTCGCATTATTAGTAATAAATAATAAATTCTTAAACTAATAAAATTAACAAAAAAATTACTCGAAACATGACAAAAACTCAATATAAAATGCATTGAATAATAACTCTTTTAAAAAAATTATCATTTATCTTGATATCCAACAAAAACGGATTAAAAATACTCAATGATTTCAAGTTCATCTGACTTCTGATATATATATATATATGCATGTAGTGTTTTGTTCTCTAACGATACCTCATAATTCTTGTGGCTGCTATCCAATGATCAATTCCACGATTACATAAATATCTACCCAATATTCCAACAATATACGTAATATCTATATGCGTACATACTTGACCAAACATAAGACTTCCCACTTCTGAAGCATAAGACATCTTTTGTATTTCCTTTCATTTTATATCATTTTTAAGGCATTGATTGAGTCTGAATTTGTCTCCTTTAGAAATAGAGGTATCTCCTAGTTTACAATCTTTTATGCCAAATCTTTTAAGCATTTTTTTATACAGGTCTTTTGTGATAATCCAAGTATACATCGAGAGCGGTGCCGATGTGTTTGAATTCCTAATATAAAAGATGGATTTCCAAGATTTTTCATTTCAAATTTCTTTGATAAAAATCTCCTAGTTTTGTGTAAAAAATCTATTTCATTACTGGAAAGCAACATATCACCAACATATAAAACCAGAAAAATATACTTACTCCCACTAAACTTATAGTATATGCAATTATCAATCACATTCATCTCAAAATTGAATGAGAGAATTACTTGATGAAATTTGTGATACCATTGACAAGAATCCTGCTTAAGTCCATAGATGGATTTATTTAATTTGCAAACCATATTCTTTGAATCTCCCGATACAAAGTTTTCTAATTACACCATATAAATTGCTTTATCAATGTCACCATTTAAAAACGTAGACCTTACATCCATATGATGTAACACAAGATCAAAATGTGCCACTAATGCCATAATTATTCTAAATGAGTTCTTCGATGAAACTAAAGAGAAAGTCTTATTATAATCAATACTTTCCTTTTGAGTAAAGCCCTTAACAACAAGACGAGTCTTATATCTTTCTACATCACCTTTCAAATCCCTCTTAGTCTTAAATATCCATTTACAACTAATAGGTTTCTCACCTTCAGGCAATGAGACAAGATCCCAAACGTTTATTCTTCATCTCTTCATTCATGGCATCAATTTACTTTTGAAAATTAGAACTCTTCATGACCTTATGAAAGTTGGTTGAATCATCTTCCACCATTCCATTGCTATCGTCATGTTCTTGGAGAAAGAAGATATAATCATTTGAAATTGCATTTCTCCTTTCCTTCGTTGATCTCCTCAATGGCATTCGTTCTTGATGCTATTGAGTTTGCTCTTCAGGTATAACTTCATTATGAAGATTATCGATATTATCTTGTAATTCTAGTATTTTTTCTTAAACAACATCAGAAATATGATCAAGATTATTGTCAAGATCAATCATGGGAAGAGAATTAGATTCTTCTTCAAAGACAATGCCCCTAACTTCATTTCCCCCTCCAAACTCAACATCCTCAAAAAATGCGGCATTTCGCGTTTCAAAAAATGACCTTATTGTGGGATCATAAAATGTATACCGTCTAGACCGTTCCAAGTACCTAATAAAATAGCTACTTCTTGTTCTTGAGTCCAGTATCCTTTTATTTAGCCTATAAGGGCTTGTTTCAGTTTGACAATCCAAAATGCGTAAATGTTTAATACTAGGTTTTTTCCAGTCCATAATTCATAAAGGTCTTAATTGTTACTTTTGTTGGTACTTTATTAAGAATTTGACAAATGGTCTTTAACGTTGTACACCTAATCCATCATGTCTGTCATATTATTCACCATCATAGTCAGATCTGATAGCTGATGTGGAAATTATAACGCAAGTGCACGTGTCGAATCAAGTAATAACAGTGATAAGAAAGTATCGTCCCACGGGGAATTAATTATAGAAATTCTCAATTACCAAAAATAATTTAATTAATTATACTTAAATGAAAACAAATTCAAAGAGTGATTTAATTATAAATTACGACTAAATTAATCTAAAACTGCAATATTTAAATGATGAATTGATTTCAAGACGACAAACCTAGGATTTTCAATTTCACTTAGTGCTATATATGATTAAAGTTATAATTTTTACCTATGAATTGCATATTCGAATCATTAACCACAGGAATTAATTATTTATGACATCTCTTAGATTCACCATAAACTTATCAATCGCACTCAATTTCTATATCTCTATGAAATTGCGTATGCAAAATAATACATTAAGTTTTGCCCTTAACAGTTACCTAAGACATATGAGTATATCTCTATCTCATATGTAAATCACCAAAAATGGATGAACAAAGGCTATTTTATTCAATAACAAATCTAATCTTTCTATCTCTAAACAAGATTAAATCTCTAAATCAATCAATAGGTGGCCAATCTAATGATAGCATTAACGAATAGAATAAAATAGATGATCCATAAACACAATCACATCAATAAAAATTAATAACCTTTATTAATCCATGCACTAAGTTTAATTGAAAATCCTAGAAAAGAATTTACTCCATAAAATATTCAAATAGACACAAGAAATTTATGTATGACAAGAAAGACATCATTAATTACAAAGAAAAATAAATCAGAATAAAGAAAAACTCTTTTCGAGAAAGCTAATTCGTCTTCTGATCCAATTCCTTCGTCGTTGCTCTCCCTGTCTTTCGAGTCGTCGCTTCCTGCCGTCTAATGTTGTTCTCTTCTATAAAACCCTAATTTACTTTATAAATAATTCAGCCAAAAATTTCAAGTGGGGCCCACCATATAACAAGACCCGGATCGCTACAGTACCCGGGTCGCGTTTACTGTAGCGACCGGGGCGATGAACAGTACCCTTTATGAACAGTACCGCCGAGTTGCTACAGTGCCGTGTGTCCAAAATTTACATTTTCGCCCGATTTCTTTCCCAATTTGTTCCGGATCGTTTCTAAACTCTTATACCCTGATAGAACAACATTAATTGGTACTTTTTACACCAAAATCACAATGATTTCTCGCATTATTAAGAATAAATAATAGACTCTTAAACTAATAAACTTAAGTAAAAACAACTCGAAACATTACAAAATTCAACATGAAATGCAAAGAATAATAACTCTTTTACAGAATTATCACATCCCCAAACTTGAATATTTGCTAGTCCCGAGCAAAACCTAAACTAGACTCGACTCATTTCTCCAATTCATACAACTCATCCAACAAATCAATTTATAACTCCTTATTAGCATACAACTATTCTTCCTTGAAATCAAATAATAACATTCTAAAATTCACAAGATATTCAATTGTAAAATAAAGGTACAAACACAATTCCCAATATGAAAATAAAATAAAACTCCCAAACTTATCTTTCAAATGAGTTTAGAATTAGCTTATATCATCATCCAATACAATTAAATCAAATTCTCCATAAGTTCAAGTATCAATTTTCTCTCCACTAATATAAGAAACTTGTCAATCGTGATCAATAGGATTTTATAGGCTGTAATGGGGTTAGGCTAAAGGCTAAAAATTGATATCAAGGTCAAAAGCAATAAACCCTAGCTCAAGACTCTTTCCAAGCTTGAAACAAATTAATTACACTCTTTGTCGCCAATATTTTCATCCATCTACATTCTGCTTCCCAAAAACACATAATTGCTATAAATTTTTTTTTCTTTTTTTTTCTTTCAACTCCTTTTTCATTTTTTTTCCTTTTGTTTTTGAAATAAACAACTCTTTCGTACCCCAAGATATCATTCTCATTTAGTAATCAATTCATTCCAATCTTGGAAAAAGTCAATTGCTGAGGTTCTAGGTTAGGACAATTAACAAATAAAGATAAAAAGAATTAAATGAAGGCCAAGTCTATTAATATCATAGGAAAACAAACAGAATAGGTCAATTTTACGGCTCAAAATTGGCTAAAACAAAGATAAATAATGGGTAGCTTGCAAAGACCTGGTTAACAAACTCACCTAAATCATTTCTATTATGACAAGTTACCTATGATTTCGCCTAAAGAAAATCTTCACTAGAATTCTAGATCATTTTCTTCAATTGTATTAATAATAACATAAACATCAACTAAACATCATCAAAATCAAAGTTGGGAATTACATAAAAATTATATCGGGAAAAATATTTGCAACAAAATTCACAATATAAACACCCATAGAATTTCTTCATATTATATTATCAAACAAAGAAAAATAATGCACACTTCTATCATCGAACAAATTAATAAGTTGGATGATCTGTATGAAATAAAGAAAAACACTACTAACAACACCTAATTTACTTATTTATTTTCAACAAGTAAACTAAACTCCATCACCCCCAAACTTAAACAATGCATTGTCCCAATGCTAAAAATATATAAAGTTAAAAATAACAAAGCTAAAGGACTTCCCTGCTAAAACCAAATAATCTGAAGGAGATAAAACAAACACCAAAATAACTAGAAACTCTCTAATTAAAAACTAAATAACCTATCTTACGAAAAATAAACCGAAACGCATGGGTTGCCTCCCATGAAGCGCTAAATTTATAGTCATCAGCCCGCTACATTTTCGCCCGATTTCTTTCCCAATTTGTTCCGGATCGTTTGTAAACTCTTATACCCTGATATAACAACATTAATTGGTACTTTTTACACCAAAATCACAATGATTTCTCGCATTATTAAGAATAAATAATAGACTCTTAAACTAATTAAACTTAAGTAAAAACAACTCGAAACATGACAAAATTCAACATGAAATGTAAAGAATAATAACTCTTTTACAGAGTTATCAATAGCCTTAATAGTTTTGTTAAGTTGATTCTCAATTTCAGTCTCATATGCCTTAAATACATCTAATATTTGAGACTTCTTATGAATTAGATAAAGGTTACCATAACAAGAATAATTGTCTATGAATGTAATAAATATTATTGACCATTCAAAGAAGCTGTACGGAATAGCCCATAAATATTTTATGTATTAGTTCTAAGATGCTTGACGATCTATTTGCACCTAGTCTTCTTATATTTGTTTGTTTTCCTTTCATACACTCAACACAGACTTGAAAATCTTATAAATTAAGGGAATCAAGAATTCCATCTGAAAAATTCTTGCAATTCTTTGTTTAAAAATGTGACCTAAACGTTTATGTTAGAGTAAAGCCATTTTCTTATTAGTTAATTTTCTTTTCGTTCCACATGAACCCACATGTAAAGTTTTATTAAAAGATGCAATAGTATCAAGTAAATATAAATTATCATAAAAAGACAAGGAACCTAAACTTACAATATTTGAATTTAGAAAAAGGCTAATTTATTATTTTTGAATGAACAAGAGTAACCAAATTTGTCCAATATACAAATAAAAATCAAATTCTGTCTAAAAGACGCTACTACATATGTTTCTTTCAAATCCAAATAATAACATGTCTTCAATAATAATCTAAAAATCCATATTGCTTCAACTATAAGTGATTTACCATCACCCACATAGATGAATTTTTCACTATCATTTGGCTTTCGCAACTCCGGCAAACTTGCATTGACACACTTATGTGAGTAGTAACACCCGAATCTAGCCATCAAGTGTGTATTGGCACTGAAGCTAAATTAACCTCAAAACAAATAAAATTAAGAAATGGACTTTTCTTTACACGTTAGGCGTGATACTTAGTGCATTCCTTCTTCGTATGTTCAAGTTTACCGTAAAAAAATAGTAAGAAGCCTGATTTTCTTTATTTTTCTGTTGCTATTGAGACCCATTATCAGCTTCCTTAGCCCTCTTTCTTTTATTTTTTTTGTCCTGATAGGTATTAGCCAAGTGAGCACTTTCACCCTATTCTTGCTTCAACCTTTCTTCTTCTTGCACACAATAAGAAATGAGTTCATTAAGAGGTTATTTGTCATTTTGACATTTGTGACCGACCTTAAATTGACTGAATTGTGCAAGAAGAGAAATTAAAACTAAATACACAAACAAATCTTAAAATAGTTCTAACCTTAGTGCTTTTAGTTTGAAGCAATATTTGACATCTCTAAGATGCACTCCCTTATTCTTGTTTTGCCTTTAAACTTCATTGAAATCAAGTTCGACAAAAACGAATTTATTTCAGCCTTATCGTTTTTTACAAAACGCTTTACAATTTCTTTAAGAAACTCAGTGGTGTAGTAATATTTTCAGTCACATCACGCTGAAGGTCTCCAGAATTCCCTGCTTCATGATCATAAGACTCGTGTGATTTAAATGTTCCCTCTTTTCAATCTCCTATTTTTCCTTAATGGAACTTTTATCCGTAAGAGAAACAGGTTGTTCAGTCCTTAATGCAAGGTCAAGATATATACATCCGAGAATGATCATTACGCTTTCTTTCTTATCCTTAAAATTATACTCAAGTATTAGAATTTAATTGATGTTGGCAGAAATTATATAAGCAGATTGATTAACTGAATCCAAATAGAACAAAACAACATGCCCATAATAAGATTAATAATTCAAACAATGGTTATAAAATTAATGAATTTGGGCCGATTACTGCCAAATATGTAATTCTACCAAATATTAACCTTCCTTTCGGCCGATTAATATTCACATGAATCATATACTCACAACCGTCTTAATATTTTAAAATAAATTAATTTCTACAAAAGATGCTACTTTGGCAGTATATTGTAGTCATTAATAAATTCTAAAATATTAATTATAACTGAACCATAATTTAAATTTAATAATCCCAAATATAAATAACATAAAATTGAAAAGGTTATAAAATTATCTTTATTTAGAAATTACTAAAATTATAACCTTTCGTAACTTCATTTTCCTTATTTGATATTTTACCAAAAGAGGGCCTTAATTTAGAAACAAATATCCTATATACAAATTCTTTATGTAATCTTATCTCAATAACTAGTACAAAATTTGAGGTATTTCAAATAAGTTGAAGACCATTAAAGATTGGATGTAAATCATATCAGTTAGTTCTTAATACAAACTAGTATTAGTTTTGGGATCAAGACCCTCCCCAAAAAAAATATTTCTTTTAATAAAATACCAAAGTGGACGATTGACTAATTCCAAAATTAAATACAAATAAAAACTATTTATTAATGATTTAAAATGAAGTTAGCTCTCATGCCGTTTGTTAAAACTTTATTTATAAACTCAAAACCAAAATCTTTATTATTCTTCATATCAAATCATCAAGTAAATAAAATTAAATCGCGGAAACGAACCTCATTCCATAAAAGCAATGTGATTCTTCACTTTTTCAGATTTTGATCTTCCAAATTCTTCACCGGCTCTCCAAAACCAGAGTTTCTCGATGATGGGATACGAGAAAAACTACGGTATGAATTTAGGGACCATAACCGTATTTATACTTATAACCATATTTATCCTTATCTTTTATAATTTCAATTTAACCCATCATAAATTAGAAATTACGAAAACTAGTGTATACAAATATTTATCCATACTTATCTTAAATATATGGTACCTCCATATATTTATTTATAAATATTAATCGCCTATTAACCTTAACTTTAATAGATCAATTTAATTTAGGGTTCAAACCTTAATAATAACAACATGGTACAATAATACACACACACACACACACACATATATATATATATATATGTAT
>JAVDBV010053310.1:0-12443 GCA_032619315.1 Piper longum
CCCGAAATCGGATCGGCTCGGCGCCGATCCAATTTAAATCGGCCGAATCCGATCCGACTCGGCCGATTTTCTCATGGGTATTATAGTAGTAGCCCTTTTTGTAATAAATAATAATATAAATATATTGTTATATATAATCAACATCTAAGAGTATCCGAATGAAACCAATCAGGATCCACCACGTGTACGTGAAAGTGCATGGACATTGGTCCCCGCTTTCAAACACTCGTGGCCGATCCCCACCACTAGTTCCCGCCATCACCAGCCGAAAATACTCATTTACCCTTTCCTCCAAACGCAGCACACTGGATACCCAAAGTGCAGGAACGTAATTTCATCCTGCCCTGCTCATTTAACTGCACCGCCGGTGCTACCAGCGGAGATGCAGGGTCGCCGCAGCCCCCTCCTCCCACTCTGACGCCGTCACCTTCATCCACCCTTCTCATCCTCCAAGGACTCCGCCTCGGTTCTCCAAGAACGACTTCTTTCCGACTCCGACGGGGAGGATGAAGAAGACGGTGGCCGGAATTCGAGTAGCAGGAGCTTGCTGGTTGTGCGCAAGCCAGTCATGGAGGCCCACGGGGGCCATACCGGCGTCTTCGGGGAGGGTGCTGATCTGTTCAGCATGTCGCCGCTTGAAGTGGGACTGTCGGAATTCGATAGAAAGATGCCGATTTTGGAGCCCGCGGAGAGAGTAGGTGGACGCGCGTAGAAGCCCCTTCCCATTTATCTCGAGCTGGCGCTCTACCGCGCCAAGGTTTTGGCCAGGAACTTTCAGTATGAGGAAGCGGAGAAGATCCTTAGCTAAGTAAGTTTTTCATCTTTTTTTTTCTTTTTTTAAAACCTCTTTTGGATGTTAATTGTTCCTTGACCATTAATTTTAGTGAAGTAGTATCGTGAAGTGTAGAGAATTTGGGTCGAAGAAGCTTTTTATTTGCTTACTTTAAGGGAATTGATCGTCTGTATCCATCACGTTCATGTTTGTTAAGAAGTACTACTTTGCAGTGTATATCAATCTGGCGGGAGGATGGAAGGTCGTATGTATCACTTGGGAAGATCTTGAGTAAGAAATCAAAGTTTAGAGAAGCTCGTTCAATATATGAGCGTGGCTGCCAGGCTACACAGGGAGAAAATGCATATTAATGGCAGATTTGTCTGGCTCCGGCGCCTCTCTCATTTTTTTTGTATTTTTATTGTATATGAAATCAAAGCGGATTTTTTTTTCTTAACTGTCAGCTGTAAATAAGAAAATAAAAGGCTATAGCGAAACGATTTTTCTTGTAATATCGTCTAGGGAAATGCCATCGTGAATCATTTGTCGTCAATTTAAGAAAAAAATTTTGTTAGAACTAATGGCAACTCTACATGGTGTTTTACGCTTGTTGCTGTACGATGTTCACATATTATCTATGCAGGTATTACTCACATCTATGATATTGTAGGATTTCTTTAAAGTTCTAAGGGGTTTTGGGTCGAAAGGGCGACAACACAATCTTACTGGATTTGTGCATCAATGAGTAGCGTTGTTCAATTGAATGTTTATAGTGTGAACTGTAACAATTTTTCATTTCCTAGCACTGATTCAATTAATTTTCTATTGAGCAGTGTTGGGCTGTCTTAGACAACAAGGTTGGAAATGTAAGAAGGGCGAGGGAGCTTTTTGATGCGGCCACAGTTGCTGATAAGATACATGTGGCTGCGTGGCATGGCTGGGCAATACTTGAGATAAAGCAAGGTAACACCTCAAAAGTAAGGAATCTACTAGCAAAAGGAATTAAATATTCTGGTGGGGATGAGTATTTATAGCAGAGTCTGGCTTTTCTTGAGGCTAAATCGTATAGAATAGAGCAGGCTTGTTACCTGTTCAAGCAGCAATATCTTGTAGACCCAGAAGTTGTGCCAGCTGGCTTGTAAGTTTCTTTATCTATTACTTTGTTTACAATATGTTGGCCTTTCCAATGTTAGGATTTATTGCTATGCTAAATCATTTAACAGGCATGGACACAGCTAGAAATGCAGAAAGAGAATAACCATGTTGCTAGAAAACTATTTGACGTAAAGAATATTTTTGCAGATATTTCCTTAGTTTTTAAGTTGTTTGTCACCTTATTTGCCAACCACTTGAGCTCGTATGGGAGTTGACAAGGTTCTTTCCTGTTGACGATTAGTGGTGGAAACTGCCAGAATAAATGACATCCTCTGTTAACTGCTACTTGTTAATTTAAGGAATTTGCTTGTTATTTTAAGGAAATCTGATATCTTTGCAGACCATTCTACTGATATCGAGCTATTAAGCATCCTTCCTTATTGATCTGTCAACACAATGCAGAGAGCTGTTCGAGCTATTAAGCATCCTTCTTCTGAGCTATTAAGCTTCGTGTTTGATATTTTTGCTCATCTCTGTCAACAAAATGCAGAGAGCTGTTTAAGCTAGTCCAAAAAATAGGTTTGCCTGGCATTTATGGGCAAGTTTTGAAACTAGTCTAGGAAATACTGAAAAGGGGAGAAAACTTTTCAAGATTGGTCATGCGCTGAACCCAAGGGATCCAGTTTTACTCCCCAGTCGCTTGCTTTGTTGGAATATAAGTTCTCATCTGCTAATCTTGCTCGGGGATTGTTCACAAGGGCATCAGAGTTGGACCCAAAACACAAACCAGTGTCGATGCTATAAAACCATTTTTCCACTCTTGACACTTTTTGTTTTCTACCTACCCACTTTGGTTGAGTTTGATGTATGCTGTTGGAACTTAATCTTGTCATAGTCCCACTCTCTTTAGTTTCACTGAATAAGCTTTGTCAAGTGCTTCTTCACTTTTTGCTAGCATGAGGATGGATGGAATGGAAGGAAACCTAGGTACAGCTAGAGAGCTGTATCAAAAAACACTGTCCATTGACCCAACGATTGAAATTGCTGCTCGTTGTCTTCAGGTTTTGGCAATGCGCTTTTAAAGAGCGTATGGTTATTCTCTTCAGGAAGAATTTTTTTGTTATTCTTTCCACTGTGAAAACAGGCATGGCGTGGTTTGGAACAAAGGGCTGGTAATCTGTCAGAAGCTCGGAGATTGTTTAGATCTTCGTTAAACAGGCATGGGCTCGTCGCTAGAGGAGGAGCAAGGAAATTCTGTCCGGAGGAAATCGGGAAAGTTAGTGGGATATGATAATCCGCTTAAAAATCAACTCCTAGACAGAATTTCATCAAGACAAGTAATATAAATAGCACAATAATTAACACCAACTATACCCGACAATAACTATTAAATAGACACGAAAAGAAAAGAACAAACACTAGAATTTAACGAGGTTCGGCAATTGCCTACGTCCTCGGACACTACCAAAATAATATTTCACTAAAGAGAAATATTACAAAGAGAGAGAATTACCGATAGTAAAAAAGATTATTCTTGGGATGAAAAACTAAAGAAGAGGAGGAGCTCTATATATAGGGAGAAAGCTCCCCCCCACTTCCCTCCCAAACCGATGTGGGATTTTTCAATCCCATACAACAGATTCTTCTTGTTTTGCTATGCATTTGTCTTTCAATGGAATGTTTTCCCAGCATTTTCATTTTGATTCAACTCCTGCTAACAATGGAGATTTTGTGATAATTTATATTGCTTCTGCTTTGCTTTGCCATAGAAAGCTGAACTATATGGTAACATACCTCTATTTTGTGTATCAGCGTACAGGAGTAGTGGATGATGCATCATGGGTTATGGGATTGTTTGACATTATTGATCTTGCGTTGGACAGCATAAAAAGACTATTGAAGCTGTATCCGAACTCTCCCAGTGGTGGTGATGAGGAACCTATCGACATAAACGAAAGAAAGGACACCAATGTTAAAGATAGTAATGATCAAACAAGCAACCATGATCTTGATACATTTGTCCGAGACAAACTCATTCTTGATCCATCAAACTTGGATGTTAAGTTGGATCTGCCCCATAAGAAAACTAAAACCTTTGTGAAGACATAAAAATATGGTTATAGTACCTCCACACTTGCCTCCATTGCCCAAGTTGAAGGATTTGTGTTTCTCATTGTACAGATTATAGTGAACATCAGTTGCCACCCAAAAGTCTCATGAATGTTTGTATGAAGTATTATATGCCTGTAATCATGTAAGAACCTTATTCGTGTGTGTATATATTTTTTTTCCTTCTTTTCCATTGATGGGTGTACATTCGAACTTGCTTGACGGATATTTGGTGTAGTGGCAAATCCTGCAAGTGTAAATTAAGATGAATGCTCCAGTTTTTTTTGTCACCTACAGGGGCTTTTTAATGCAGGCCGCATATGCAACTGCTTTGGTAGCTTAATTGTTATGAGGAATTTGATTGGATACTGTATCTTCCAAACTTTTTTTGTTCATCTCTAATAGCAAAATAAGATCTTAATACTTCTATTATTTCTGTTTTTTTAGGACCGTTTAATCATTTCATGGTGTGTGTGCATATATGTATATTTGAGAAGACAAAGATGATAATAGATTTCAAGAGTCTGTATAGTAAAAATGTAAAGCGTTGATGTCTTTCCTTCAGCATTGGGGGTAAAAACATGATTCCATTGCCGGGATTCGAACTTGCTTGACGGATATTTGGTGTAGTGGCAAATCCTGCAAGTGTAAATTAAGATGAATGCTCCAGTTTTTTTTGTCACCTACAGGGGCTTTTTAATGCAGGCCGCATATGCAACTGCTTTGGTAGCTTAATTGTTATGAGGAATTTGATTGGATACTGTATCTTCCAAACTTTTTTTGTTCATCTCTAATAGCAAAATAAGATCTTAATACTTCTATTATTTCTGTTTTTTTAGGACCGTTTAATCATTTCATGGTGTGTGTGCATATAATTTGATTGGATACTGTATCTTCCAAACTTTTTTTGTTCATCTCTAATAGCAAAATAAGATCTTAATACTTCTATTATTTCTGTTTTTTTAGGACCGTTTAATCATTTCATGGTGTGTGTGCATATATGTATATTTGAGAAGACAAAGATGATAATAGATTTCAAGAGTCTGTATAGTAAAAATGTAAAGCGTTGATGTCTTTCCTTCAGCATTGGGGGTAAAAACATGATTCCATTGCCGGGATTTGAACCCGGGTCGCCTAGGTGAAAGCCAGGTATCCTAACCGGACTAGACGACAATGGATTCATGGTTAAGGTGAGCATAGTCTTTCTAATTGTATATTGTTTTACTCTTTTTGCCGTCTTCTACCATTTGATGAATTACGAAAGGAGCATAAACAAAAGAATGTTTTACTTAGGTCAACTTGAAAGTTGAGTTCAATAGAATATTTGATTTCCCGCAACTCGTCTATTTAATTTATAATAGCCTTGCTACATGGGTAATTTTCATACTACGAAGGTCTTACGCAAATGTTTAAAATTGAAAAAATATATATGAGCAGTGTGGCATTCCACTTGAAGCAAATTATTAGTGCAACATAACATATCAGTGACATTAGACTCACCTCGATCGTCTCTAATATTACGCAAAAACGCAACATTTGGACGGCAGCTATATGTGATCATCCTGGAGTATATATGCAGATCAGTAGGAGGCGACATGTTGAAGAGGAAACCGGATGAAAGACATTACACGAAGGGAACCGGTACTGGAAATTTTATTACTTCGAAGTGCTCGATCGTCTTTTACTAATGCCCTCTTTTGTGACTGTCACGCTCCGTTGGCTGCCCAGACTGCTATGCTCTTGCCGTCTTTTCACCAACAAACCCCCCGTCCCACAAATATCACCCCCCCAGTACTCGGCCACCCTGGCTCATACATTGAGTTGCTTCCAAACCAACCAAACTCCTGCCATGCAGATTGTTAATTTTGTCCATTCCTGATCCTGTATCCAGATAATATCACAAGAGAAGAGAAGCTTGGAATAGTACTAAGCACTACTACATGCATGCTGGCTATGGTTAGTCATTTGGGAAATTTTTAGGTATGCTTTATATACTTTGCGTGCTGTATATTATATGTTAAGTCATTTATATGAATGTTAACGGTGGTAGTGATTTTCCTGCAAAACTGTTTAATTCTGGGTACGTGACAATATATAGCTTATAATAACAAATTACGTTTTGTCATACTCAGAAGGAGATATCAAGCAAGCAAATCAACCAAATGAGAGAGTGACACAAGACAGAAATTAACCAGCTCATGTTAATAATAGAAGCTAGAACTCCCTGGGGTCTACGAAGAAATCCGGTGATGGCTGTTTGGATGTGGAACAGAGATGATCGTCATCGTCCCCATCATCGCCACTCACTTTCTTAACGCACCAAAGATCTGGGATGGACATGGTCGATGACCCAGGAGAAACATGTTCCCCGAGAGGATCATGGGATCCGAGCTCTGTAACAATGGCGTTGCACCCCTCCATGCTACTGCCCACATTGCATGCAAAGTGCCATATTGAGCTCATCAGCTCTCCTAGCTTCTCGCCTTCCCCATATAAGCCGTAGACGAAGAGGAACCCAAATGGTTCACAGGGTAGGTCCCCGAGCATGGGTATTGGCCTCAAGAATGCGGGGAGAGCGTCATTGATGATCTTTGTCGCAGCACGCAAACATCTGAACAAGGGTGCACCCCTTACTCGGAGCTTGTAAATATCACAAGTCTTCCACAGACTGAAAACCGCCCAAGAGCTTGGAGTTGTATTGAGCAAGTCCTCGTTTGGATCATGCAATCCACTCCACGGCTCGTCTTGATTATGGAAGGAAACCCACGTCCCAAGATTGAGCTCATTCTGGAGGATGACATCTATATCAATAGGGAAGAACTCTTTGTCTCCAAGCCGATTCCGATAGAGTGATAGAGCTTGCTCCGAGTTCAGCTTCTCAATCTGGATGTTTGGTATTAATGGAGGTTTTGGACGAGAAGTTAGTTTGATGGGGTGGAAGACTATGGTTAGACGTCCTATTACCGCGTAGTTGCATTTGGAGACGAAGAGATTGGTTGCTGCAAGGTTGTGTTCCTCGGTGGCCGCAGCCATGTATTCCGCTCCGTTTCTCATTGCCCATACTTCCAATGCTTCGACAAGCTTGAAACCAATGCCGATTCGCCTGCAATAGTTCTCAACCATTCTCTTTGATATATCATTGGAATGAATATTCGTGATCATAATTCAACACATATATTTAGGATATGCACTATATCAATATTGATCATTGAAGAGATGAATATCGACCTTCGCTTTGGAGACACTCTGAGGCCGAGGATGCACCCCATGTTGACATGAGTTTGTCCAGAGCCAGTTTTCACGAGCTTTATGCAACCTCTTAC
Organism: Piper longum; assembly: GCA_032619315.1. NCBI lineage: Eukaryota > Viridiplantae > Streptophyta > Magnoliopsida > Piperales > Piperaceae > Piper > Piper longum. The sequence continues at coordinate 7,300 of JAVDBV010053310.1, forward strand.
GACTCCTGCGAGCTCCCCATTCTTGTTGATCATCTCAGCTACCTGGATGCAATTTTTTGGGGGGTTGATTATGCTGATCAATACAACAGGTCGACGAAAGGTCGAAGAAGAACATCTTGTGTAATGCTTTTGTTTACCGGTTGATGATACATATAATATATATAGATAGATATAACATACATGTGATCAAATTATTATGGTGACAAAATAAACAAATGAGATGTAAGATGTAGATATTGACAATGATCTAAAAAATGCTACGTAAGCTTTGATATGGAAGAGTTTTGCATCATACCCACCAGCATAACTCGGGTTTGATAGAACCTAATCCTGCAAAGAGGGTCGCCCATCATGTCTGTCAAGAAAGAAATGCCTTTCCTAGAGCCAAGTTCACAGCTCCTTTCCAACCTCTCCACAGCTCCAAGGTCCTTCTCTTCATGGAATTCCCTTACTAGGACCATGCTGTCTGTGTCAATGTCCATGAATAGTTCCCAGCCTGCACAGAGCGGAAGAAAGTGACTTAAACGATGCTATTGCTAGCTAGAGTTGCTGTATCAAGAAAAATAATATGCATTCCTGCCTCCTTTAGCTTGAAGTGTTCAATGGACAAAGAGGTCCACCTTCAATCACTTCCTCTTTCTTCTCCATGGATCATCGTCTTCGTCAGACAGACCATTCACTGCCCTGCTTTCTTCTCTATTAATTATCCCCTTCAACTCAAACAAACAATATGAAAAGGGCTACATATTATGCCAGTAATTCATGAGACGGACAATTATATCGGATCAAATGTGTTGGGCCTATTGGAAATGTTGGGTCCTAATGGAACAAACACAGATGGGCATCTCGTGACATTGCAGCACGAAGGACCCACAAAGGAGGAGATGATTGAATGTGTTTTTACAGACAGACAAGAGTCTGAAGTTCATCATCATTTCTATCAGATTTCTCCTGCGAGTTTTGAGAAGCCACTAGTGACAACCCATATATGGTCCATGTGCTTTTCTGTTTTCCTTCTGAACAGATATGTACTGTTTTTCTGTTAGGAACCGTCCATCTTCATCTTCATCTTTGCTTTACAAACAGTAAAACATAGCTCAAAAAAATCGAGTTTAATGGAATTATTCAAATGCCTGACGTGAATACGAAAAGACACAAATGGGTCCATAGCTAAACACGAAATTATTAGTGTCTGCATACCATAAAACAATGCCAAGTGTTTCTTCCATTTCCTTTAGATGGCAGACAGATATCACCACTGGCCTTATATACAGCCCTTTTCTAGCCGGAATCACCAGCTTCACGTTTGCTGGATCCTAGCCCCAAGAAAAGGCCAATAGATGCAGGTGAAGGCGACAAAATACGTCTCTTCTCCAAAGCAAGAATCTTCGAGTCAGAACTAATAATACCAAAATCTCATCGCAGATTAGTGATGGAGCTCACTCAGCTGCTACGCATAGGCAAGACAATAACGAGTGTTTTGAATTCACCTGTACCAATATACAATACATATATCTGCACTTCAATGTTGGACTATATGATCAACGAAATGAAAAGTCATGGATAACGTTGGATATTTTGTTGAATGTCAAGATATTCAACGATGTTCTGATTGAAATTTTTGCGTTCGGAAACATATTTGCTATGTACCAAATAAGCTGTTAGATTAATAATTTAAATATCAAAAAAAAAATCTCACAAGTATTGATCTGGTAAGGAGGCAGAGACCCTGCAAGGAAATGCTGTAAAGGAAGCACAGAGTCGTACACCACAATCAATGGAATCCGCCACCTTGCTCCAGGCATCTTTTCTGCCTAGCCACATTTATGCGTTGCAACTTGCAGGCTTGCAGCTGCCCATTTCTATTTTATGGCTCCTCTCTGTGAGTACGATTACCTCCATCGCTGCCTTCATCGGGACTCGACCGGATGCATCCTAATAAGGAAGTTGGCACCTTCGAAACAAAGAGTTCATGAGATGATATACATGAAGGATAACCAGCGACCATTCTCTTGCACCTTATGCGAGGATTTTGCTACTCAAACATAACTTAAAATTATTACTTTTGACCCACCCCGTAAGAAAAGGTCATTATCGAATAAACTTATTTTTCAACCAATTACTACTCGAAGAAAAGAAACTCAAATGAAATGTAATAATATAATACCCTTTTTTTAAGGAATATCATACCTTAATTCATGTTAATCATTTTATTCACACTTAAATAATGTAGCTTTGGAGGGTGTAAGGAATGAAATTTCCAGCCAGCTAGGACAAAAAAAAATGTTTAACTTCTGTGATATTTATTCGGCTCAGCGTCCTTGTTACCGCTTCCCATGTCTTTTTGTATTTAACCAAGAATAACTGAAATCTTGTCTCTCTGAAACTAATTTCCAGTTTCTCGGATCCTCCGCTGTACTTGTTAAGAAGGAGGAACGTTATTATTTTGTTCTTTAAGCTCTAAAAGCTTACTAACAAGGCCTCTACTATCATACTATCAGTGTATCAATGTCAAATCTGAAAAACCAGGGAACCATTCATACTCTACCAGTCAACTGGAATGATATTGAGTTAGTGTTCTAACGTTCGATTACCGTTATAATTATCAGCGCACATCATATCATGGCAAATAAGAAATAATTGAAGCACAAGGTTATCAGGAATCAACAGACATTACTAAACATTCAACGTCTAAATCTGGTCTGCAAAAGCTTGATTCAAGATTTTTACAAGTTGGGTTATTCCAAAATGATCTCCCTCAAATATTGGAGTTGAAGCAATATTTCCACGTTGGGCTGTTCAGCAAGGTCAGGATGTTGCAGCAAGCACTTCCACCAGCTTTCGCCTTTTCGTCTTCTTCTTCGATCTCGACCTCCTCACTGGATCCGGAAAGGCCACGAGGGGCGGCGCGCAGGCTGTGGCGGTAGCCGGAGCCCATCCGTCGCGGGCAGACCAGATGCTGTTGATATCGGCGACGAGGCGAGCCTCCTCCTCGGACCTGAGGTGAGCGATGGATTGAACGCCGCACTCCTCCCATCCCAACGCCTCCATGTCGTCCTGCACCTCGTCGACGCCAGGGAACGACATCGGCGACACCATATCCAGCAACGTCGAGCGCTCCGCCGTCATCAGGTCGACGTTGTTCAAAGCGTGCGCCACCGCGAACTGCAAACGGACAGATAGATGATAAACAAGATGCTGTTGAGACGAGGACAAGAACAACGACGCGCGCATCCGAGAGGAGGAAAGTAGAAAAAACGTAACCTTGGATTTGTCATGCACTTTGGCCAACCCGTGAATGGAGAGGACCTTGTTAAGATGGAAGAGGGTGAAGCGAGAGTGGAAAGGATTGTCGGAGACGATCATGTACTCCTCCAGCTGGAGGCTTGATACCATCATCTCCTTCTTCTCCTTCACTGTCTTCGGCACCGCTGCCATTCTCCGAGGATGCAGAATGCGAGCTCTGTCTTCCCAAGCTCTTCGTGTCCAGACGAAGGACGACGCCGTTACGTCTTCTCGTCGTATCCAAGGTTTTATAAATAAATGGTTGATGATGATAAACACATATGTTTTCATCTTTTTACGATCCCCCAATTAATGTCGTCAATTTTTATTTTTTTAAAAAAAAACGCCCGGGGCAGTTAAGGGTCGACTAAATTACAAGGAAAGTTAAATAAAACATTCAATTATATGATGTGATTGTAAATAACATATGTTGTTGTTAAATTCATATAAATGTTGTAAAAGATGTTATTATGTGTGTGCCCCGTAAATCCATATCTAGCTCTCTTTTAAACAGATCTTTACATTTTAAAAACTCTAAGCCCAAAATGTGAAGTGTTTTGTGACGTGATTAAAAAATAGATACCACTAGATAACTATGTGGACATACTTTAAAGAACAATTGAAGGGACGACCCACCTGATTTGAGTCTAGAACAGACGTTATTTCGATTTCGAATAAATTAAAAAGCTCAATTCATTTATTTAGGTTATCCTCCTTCTATGAGTGGGGGCATTGGCAACAATGAAGGAGATACCAAGTTCTCTTCGTATTCTCGTATGGATACTAAAATATATTATAGTAAAAAACAAAACTTTGAATGTGGCACAGGAATTAATGGAGATAAATTTAATAACATAAACTAAAATGATGAATGCTAAATATGGATTTAGTCGCAGGTAGTAATAAAATTCTCAATGATTGGAAATCACGTGATCAATATACGAAATGTGGAATAACATAAACTTATAAGATAATAATGTAAATTAAACTAATGGATATATTAAATATGGTTCTAGCATATAAAAGTCGAATTCGCTGCAATTGGAATATTGGTGGCAGCGATCACGTTATGGCAGGAATTCTCGTCGAAGGAATAACAAAGTTTTCACGTCAAAAACATCTCTCGTCAACATCGTTTAATGAGATGCCATGTACCTTTCGTAGGACGAATCAGTAACCAGGTTACAAACTACACATGCGAATCACGTAAAGAGCGCTCAGTAGAAGCAGAATTTTATCGAAAGTTCAAAGATTTGATTGTTAGCATTGTGTAATAGACTTGCTGCTCTCTTGCTAAGTCCGACATTATGTAATCACCAACATACCTGCAACTCAAATTTGTGGGTAGATGAACACTTGAGATCTTTTGTAGCATCGCATTCTCCGTTCTCCAAATGTTTATGAATGGAGTTTGTGCTGCACCCAACTTCTTGAGCTTCTGGATCAATTATTCATCTCCTCCAGCCATGGTTTTCTCTTCTTCAAAGCATTTCAACCAGGCCATCACTCTCTACCTCTGCTCAAGCGCCAATCCTCGTATCCCTCTTCATCAAATTGAAAGCACCATCCAAGTAAGAAAATCAGCCGATTCCGAGTGGAATCGGCCGATTTAAATCGGATCGGCAGCGTGTCGATCCGATTTTGGGGCCGAATCGGCCGGCCCCAAATAGGCGACGGAATCGGCCGATTCAGCCTGATTCCGCCCGATTTAAATCGGAATCGGAATCGGAATCGGGCTGAATCAGTAAAACTCAATTTTTTTAAAAAAAAATTACTAAAATACCCTATGTATAATATTTAGTAAATTAATTTAACAAGGGTAAAATGATAATTTTCTATTTAAAAAACCTAAATCGCGA
>JAVDBV010053331.1:0-14809 GCA_032619315.1 Piper longum
ACTGGCACAGGAGAGCTAACCCTCCTGTTGAATAAAAACATATACTTCCTCAAGAACTCTCATACGGGCACTAACAGGAGCCGTCGCCCTCGAGCGGCAGCATCCCCCATCCATCTCATTCTCTTTCCTTAATCATCTTAGCCCTCTACGTCCTCCATCTTACTCCTGGCCTTGAGCCGAAGGCCGAGTACTCTCAGGCAGTCGCCTTTAGTACCCTTTGAACCACAAGTCATGACATGCGCTGTACTAAACAGTACCCGTAAACCTCCACGTTCTCCGAGTGTGAGGAACTCAAACGCAGAGTTAGCAGGATCCCTCGGGATGAAGTGGGTCCTCCCCAACATCAACCCGAAGACGAACACATGCCTTGTCTGAAGCCATGGCCGCCTCCCTCTTTCCATCTCTCACTGAAAACACGAAAACTGTATATATAGGCCTTGGTAGGGAATTTAATATAATAGGCCCAAAAGCAACTTGTGGTGAATATTGTTTTCAAAAACATACTCGAGGGATCTCATCCTCGAGGGTTATTAATCTCGGAAAACTGTTCGGCTAAATGGCCCGAGTTAAATGGGATCCAATAAAATGCCACTTAACTTGTCCTGCAAGTAGAAAACCAAACATACGATAGAATAGAGTGCGAAACAAAGACGAGTCCTAAACGGACCCAGTAGAAGCTCCAAGCGTGACATCGCGCCTTGGCGGCGAGCTCCTACTCCGTACCTACACATCAGAGCTAAATACTCACGCCCGATAACTAAATGATACATCAACTCATCCTAACTATCACACATACTACAATACAACATCCTCCATTAAATAATCATAAACAAAATATCTCTAGATAATTCTATTCACTCTAAATTAATTATATTTTTCTAAGTTACGTTCCGGTTAGTTAACATGCTCGGGTTAATTCACCTAATTAGAACACCAATATTCATCCATTACTAATCAATCATGAATATCATTACTTCTTCTATGCTCGGACTCATGCTCAGACTTTTATCATGGCAATCAGTCAATCCTATCATGTTGTGCTAACAATTATCAATTCTAATCAATCAAATTAGGATAAGAGGTAATTATACCTCACGTCGTCGGCAATCGGCGACGGCTAAGGCTTCATTGTGCGTGCATCTCGAACCTCGAATTCGGCATTCCTCGGCATTCAAAGCTCAATCGGGTTCGACCAGGTGAACTTCGCGGAAGATCTGATGAAATCTGTCAATCTGGTTTTCCGGCTACTTTCGGCGGTTTTTCGACAACTCAGTAGTTTTCCGACGACTTTCCGGCGGTTTTCTGGCAAGAGTTGCCAGCGGTGTCTAATGGTCGAATCGGGGCCGTAAAGGGTACCATCGGAACCACCTCGGCGAGCCTGACGTGTTTGTGGTGTCAACACGGCCGACGGAGGTGGTGGCTCGCCGGAAAATGCCAAAACAGGGGTGGCCACCGTGGGTGGCTAGATCCGGCCGACTTGGGCGGCGATCGGCGGCGCTCTGGTCGGGGAAGATCGCTAGGGGGTTGAGGATGTCGTGGCTACCACTCGATCGCGGCGGTGATGGTCGCCGGCCACGCGATCGGCGACGAAAGCGCGGCGCACGGGCACGGCTTCCTCGCATCGTGGCGGCCAGTCAATGACTGGGAGAGCTCGAGGCGGCACAGCGACGCTGTCGTGGGGTGGAGCGACGTCGGTCAGCCGCTGGGCGGCGCCGACAATGGCGGCGGTGGCAATGCATAGTGAGGGCGGCTAGGGTTTGAGAATGAGGAAAACGTTGGGAGGGAAAGAAAATGCTTAATGGAAAACTCGTAAATATTACTTGACTCAGCTCCGGCTTGAGTTAAAAATAATAAATACGTCCTAATAAATCCTAAAAAAAATCTGAAAAAATTTGGAAAATTCCGCAAAAATAAAAAAAAACATCACCACATCCAAATGACATGCTCTATAACTAATAACTCACCCAAACTACCCCATAACGCATCCTAACGCGGTAAATGGCCTAAAACTATTTATACGATCACAAAATGAAGAAATCTAAAATCATCAAGTGTATACTCTTATATATTCTGATAACTCATTCTCTACTTATTGACATTATCGTCACATACTCGGGCACACATGACCCTCGTAGCTCATACATATGATTGGCATCGATTCAATACGCGTGTTCTGAAACATACTCAACTCGGTCTGACGGCTAAACCGATTGGCTAACGATTATAAAACCATGACTCGAATCACGGGTTTTACATTGGAGGCTTCGGAGGCGGTTTTTTTGGCGATGGCGGCAAGGGGTGACTATCCGAATCGATGGATCTCAGATCTATGAAACTTTTGGCTGTGATCCGGTGGTCGAAGGTGGCTGTGAACATGGTGGCGAGGTCAAAAAGTTTCAGCTGAACTGATCTCAACCGGGATTTTATTGTTGTTTTCTGGCAACAATGTATGCTTTCTTCGGTGGGAATTGACATGGGATTGTACTCGGAGACAATGGTGATTGATTCGTATTGGCGGCATGTCCTGTGGTGGCGGTGATCAAGCGAAAGGAGTCCGAGAAGTTGGCCGCTTGCTGCTATCATGCTGCTCCAGCCATGGTCTTTCGGGTGATTTTTTGGCAACTATGGGCTTCCTCAATAGAAAATATTGGTTTAGGTCTATTTTTGGTATTGAGGAGAGACATGTGGAATTGTCGGTGTGGACAGAGACAACCTGGGCAGGCCAAACAAAGATCCAAAGTTGCTCGTTTTTCTACACTTTTCTGCTTTGCTGCTCCAATGGGAGTTTTCTAGGTTGTTTTCCAATGGCAGCGGGCTTCTCCAGCAGGGTGCCAAGGCTTGGGTTGAGAGAGGGATGTTCAGGCTACAATCTTGGTCTGTACTGATGCGGGTTGGCTGGTGGCAGACACCAATGTCAGCCTCTTTCAACTGTTTCCTATTCCAATTGGATGCTTCATGCCTAGATTCTGGCGACGTCAAGCTTCCTCGGTTAAGTTGTGTCGAGGGAAATAATAGTAGTCTGTTGGAGGCAATGGAGTGGTCAGACATAACTTGGGTTGGCTAGACCAAGGTGAGGAAGGTGACTGCTAGATGGCGCTTCACAAATCCAGGCAGCAACTTCTTGAAGTTTTTACGACGACATCAGGCTTCTTTGGTGGGCTTTTATTGATGAATTGTGTCGATGGCACTCTAAACTCTGATTTGGTAGGCTAGGGGGTCACCCGAGATAGATTTCCTTCACTTTCTTTCTCCTTATGCTTCTTTTTTCTTCTTCTTCTTTTTTCAATTCAACGAGTCCCCCTTTTCTCTTTTACCCTTTGGGTGTTTATAGACGTCTAGTGGATTTTCTATAATTTTAGGCCTTAAATCATACAGTCCCCTCCTTATCCCTCCTTTTTTTTATTATCTTTCTTTGATTTTAGAACCACCGTGGATTATTTCTTAGGTGATGGCTAGTAATGGAGGCATGAGTTCGACTAGGGGTTCGATCACATAGTTCGGATGAACATCTCTTTAAAAAAATAAAATATTTGGCTTTACATAATTTTTTAAAAATATAAGATCAAACTTTTCCAAAACTTCAAAAATAATTCTCGACACAAAACAAAACGGCATTAAATATCATGCAAAAACATTATTTAACTGTTAATATCGTACAAACCACCCTTAATTTTAAAGAATAAATTAGACCACCCTTTAATCATAATTTACTCAGTAAATAAACTTTTCCCGTAGAAATTAGACAAAAGCTTTTCACTTGTAGGTGATTTTAGAAGCGGGACTCCCTTTCTTTATCAAATATATCCTAAAATGCTATTTTTGAAAATCGTGTAGACACTAAATGAGATAAATAATGAAATCACAGCTTATATCCGTGCACAGTAGCCCACAAATCGTTGCCCCCCGATCGGCCACCAAGAGCCCAAATTCCGACCAAACCAGTTGTTGGATGCTCGGATTTGGCATCGGATCGTGAATCTGAATCCGCCATTTTTGCGATTTCGCATTGGATTTGTGAGGGGAAAGTGTAGTGTTTTGGATTGGGAAAGGGGGGGGGGGGGAGATGGTGGAGGTGGTGCTCCATGTGTACGATGTGACCAATAGTGCATCGGACAAGACCAACAACACCATTGTTAAGATCAACAAGTTCTTCAAGGATGGGATTGGCTTGGGTGGGATCTTCCATAGTGCTGTTCAGGTTTTTTTTTTTTTTTTGTTCCTGGTATCATTTCTACTGTTAATTGATTTGTTTTTGGAGTATTATTTAGTGATTTGGTGGTTCGCCAGATGTTGAAAGTTGGAGAGATGTAGCAGAAATGGATTTTTATTTAGAGTTTTGTATGTGTTTATGGTTTGTTGCGTTTTATTCTTAGACATTTAGGTTGATCTGCTGGGATTAATGTGAATTTATGGGATGTGGGTTTGGTGTAAGGAAGCTTGGTTTTTGCTTCATATGTATTAGGGAACTTGTCAAGTTTTGTACGCATTGAAAATTTGTGAGAGGATCATTATAAAGAAAGGCTGAGACAAGTTTGTGGCATTCCAGGTCTGAAACTATGATGCGTGAACTTGAATAGATTAATATTTCTTTTTTCTAAATTAATTTAATTTTGTGCTAAATATTGAGTATAACCTGGCGTACCAAGAAGATTGGTAAGCTATGAAAATTCAGGAAAGAATCATCATAAGCAAGGTGAGACAAGTGTGGGGCATTCTAGCTCTGAAGTGAGAATATGTGAACTTGAATAGAATAATTTTTCTTCCACTCCCTATTCCCGCCACCCCCCCCCCCCACCTTTTCTTTTTGGTAAGATGAATTGAATATAACTGCTCAAATATTAGGTATCTTAAAGTCCATATAAAGGAGGAATTTTGATGAGCCACAACTTTGTCATTTTCTCTGATTGTAGATTAGGGTCCATGTTTTCGACTTAAGCAATAATTATAACAGATAAGTAGCTGTAGATATAGCAGATAAGCAGCTTTAGATTGTGTGAAGATAAGTAAAGGTTATATGATGGTGAAAGAAGTATTATGTTGAGAGCATAAAAAAGTGGGAGAGCTCTTCAAAAGATTTAATAAGTGCGCCAACAGAGCCTTAAGTAGGGTTGTCTCTCTCACTAAGATAGAATAATGAAGTCTATGCCTTATATTGATTGTGCAGTTCCACCCCACCTTGAGTAGTTGGTTATGGATTTTAAATGTTGCCTCTCTTCAACTTGTATTTTAAAGTGCTTTTTTTTTTAAACATTGAGGGAACGAGAGTTTTATCAAGATGAATTCCTCAGCCACTAAGTTTGTTTCTTATATTTTTAGAAGGTGTGTAGCTGTTTCTGTTTGAGTTACCACACTGGCAAGAGCATATTTGTTGTGGATTGCGAATGCCTTTTTCGTCTGGGATTTATATGGAAGTTATAATGGCAGGTATATGGAGACGAAGAGTGGTCATTTGGCTTTTGTGAGAATGGTTCTGGAGTTTTTAGCTGCCCTTCCAGCAAAAATCCTATGTACACTTATCGTGAATGCATTGTTCTTGGAGAGACAAATTGCTCAAGATCTAGAGTCAATGAAATCCTGAGAGATCTTAGCAGAGAGTGGCCTGGAAATTTATATGACTTGCTAGCAAAAAATTGTAATCACTTCTGTGATGAATTTTGTGAAAGACTCGGTGTACAAAAGCTTCCAGGTGCTTTTCTTGTGTACTTTTTTTAATTGTGTTTAATGTTGTCTTTTACTTTCACGACAAATGTGTGGATGCTGAAGAGGTCAGTTTGTTCTCCTTTTCATGTGGCTATTGGATTGACTTTTTGTGTCATCCAGTGATAATTAACCTCTTATTGCTTCTCTCTTTTCTCCCTTTTCATTTTTTGTTTAAGTTTAATTAGATAATACAGAATGCAGCTTGCAGTTTTCACTTTAATCCTGCATAAGTTAGCGGGTGCTCTAACATAGATGGAATATAACTCTAATATTCTGTGACTTTTCATTACTTGGTGCATGATTTATGAAAACTGGTTAACCAGCTATAAGCAGTTTGGGGAACAACAGAGGCATTGTTCTATCATTTTTTGTGATTTCTGTCGTAGAGGTATTGTAGGCCAATTATAGTAGTTTAATGTGTATTTAGTCAGCTAAACAATATAAGAAAGTTTTATGCCAGCTTTATAAGTTTTAATGGGGTTATTTAACTATTGTAAAATTTTTTTGACGAATTATGAAAAATTGTCTTGTGGATTCTATATTTCTCACTGATGTAATTCAACTACCTGTCCATGTGAATTTCAGAAGTTATCTTCCTCTGGTGTGAATTTCATTGAAAAGCTGATCACTCCTCCGATGATCTCTTTTTATATTGCTATCTCCCTTTTTTCTGTTCTTTCCCATTGAGCGAAATACTGAAAATTGATATGGGTTTCTTTCATGTTTTGATTTTAATTTCACTTTATTGTGCTTCCAAGGAGTCCGTTTACTGTGCACTTTTACCTTAACGTCACTTCTATTGTTGTATTGTCACATGCTTCCATTTTGCAAGTTTGGCAAGTATTGCTGTGGGACATAAGAATTAAGGTGTTTATTATTAGTTAGTTTGACAGGTATATGAAGAGTTTATACAAATCTTCTAATTTAGAGAATTTTACTTGTGTTTTTAGTATATTCCAATTTGAGAATCTTGAAGCAGGGAATTCATGTGAGGAATAGGAAGTTTCTTGTGGTGGTAATACTTTAGAGCCCAATGTTGAAATGTCTATTAATTGAGGGGATTGATGTGGGGCATACAACATTCAAAGCCTTTCATTAGTTTTATATTTAGATGTACTTTTGAGGGTTTTATTTATATTTCTGATCTTATTAAATTAGGACTAGATAGCTATTGTTGAGGTTGATATTTTCGAAGTTAGCTGATGAACAAAAATTCCTTCACCATTGTGTGATAGGGGTTTTAAGTAGACTAGAGTTTGGCACTATTTATCTTTGTTTTGCTTGTTAGGAGTTGCCAATCAATTTTTGTTATATATACAACTTATAACTGCTTTAATTTTGAAATTCACTAGTAAACATTTATATTGGCAGCTTGGGTAAACCGTTTTGCCAATGCTGGAGATGTTGCAATGGGAGTTGCTGGGACTACGGCATTACGGGTGAGAGCTCACTCTCCTTCCTATTTCTCTCTCTACATAAAGATATCTGTTGAGTGGGTTTTTGTGGGATGTGCAGTTCAGGCAGGCAAAGACTGAAATTTTATCAGCCAGCAAAACTGCATATAACTTTCTCGCAGGAGTAGCTTCCAATGTTCAATCTTCGGCAATCTCAGATTCCCCGAGCAACTCTAATATGGGGAACATGTCCAGGCTGCAAGGACCATGGTTCAAAAGTCTCGTCTCTATGGGAGTGAAACCAACAAGCGATTCTGAGACCACAAGTCCGCGGGTAGAAATAATGCACCAAGATGAAAAACAACCAACAAAAGAAAGTGGTACGTAGTTAAGGAGCGCCTCACTTAGTGGTATCAACCTTGTATGCACGAAGAATTTTTTAAAATGATCGTGTAAGCTACAATTATCATTTCTTGCTTAATGCACATTTCATCTAGGAACTTGAACTGTTTGTAGTCAACGCTTTCGATTGTCCCAAGTGTTCAGTAACATGTATTAATATGATTGTTGATTTCGCGGAATTGTACTCGAAAAACATTAGAAACTGTTCCAGGATTTTCATTTTAAGAGTTTGGCAGATACATATCATGTGGTTATGGATTTCCTTATATTTAGCAATGGAATTGGATTCTTAATTGTAGCAAAATTTTGTTTGGTGTCCCCTCTACTATAGCCCCCATACAATTGTCCATACACTGGGGTCCAAATCAAACAGCAATTTGTACACTACTGGAGTAAACTGAAGGGATTTTACCATTTATTAGACACATCAACATCTGTTTCTTATTTTCATTTTGTTTACATTCACTTCATATTTGTAATCCATTTGTCTCTAATTTTCTCCCCATCAAAATTAGCGAATTTTTTTGTTTGGTAAGCTGTAAATGAATCCTACAGGTCCAATTGACCACTGAATTGTTGAGTTTGGGATATGTGATCTGCAATTTTGCTAACAGTCGCAGCCATTCAGAACAAAGCTTCACAAAAGTTAGGAGAGAACTTCGAAAGTGTTCATTCTATCAATCGATGCACAAAGACATCAACATAAACATATCTCAAGATATTTATATATCTTGATGCGATGTTTTGTTGGTTTTTTCTTTGTCAAAATATGATAAGAAAATATCTACTACAAATTCTAGTATCCAGACCTTGCTTGAAGGAATAAGGATATACTTACAGAAGATCATCACCTTGCCTCGGCTTCTTCCCATTACATTTCTCTTCTTCTAAAGCTTTAAGTTTGTTTTTAATAGCTAATATTTTCACACCTCGGCTCATTTGTCCAGACGAACTGCCAGCAATGGCTACTTTACTCCCTCCAAGAGACGCATTAGGGTTTTTGTTTGAATTGAGTAATTGTTTCTCCATTGCGAATCGGACAACCAAAGGGCGCCCGCAGGCTAATCTTCCATTCATCTTCTCCTTTGCAGTTTCAGCCTCCTGCAAGCTCACTTTCATTTGAAAAAAATCAGAAGCCTAATTCTTGGGTTAAAGAAGCATTTTTGGATCAGAAACCTATGTAAATTACCTTTCTAGTGCTGAATACAAGAAAAGCATAACCTCGAGGCTCTCCGCGCTTTGGACCACGTGTATGCCACAAAAAATCCTCTCCAACAATCTTACCAAATGGAGAGAAAATCTTTATCAACACAGACCTGCAGGATGCCAAACAGATTAAGAAGTATACTCAATTAAGCTCAGGTCCATGGTCTCTGACACAATTAGAGTAAAATATATCTTCCTCGATAAGAAACCATGACATGGTTGAGCACAAGATCCAACCAGAAAAACATGACAAGAAAAAAAGAAAACATCAACAAGCAGATATTGCACCAAAGTATAATATCTCTATACCTATGCAACAAAGAATAATAACAAGGATATTTATGAAGAGGGTGAAAATATTGATGATCTTGATGTCAATGCTATTGTTGGGAACCACATATCTCCTTCTCTCAGTCCAAATAGATGGATAATGACAACCAAAATTAACGTAGCAATCCAATGTTAGAATTTATCTAGTTCAACTGGTATGATCAACGGTTGACAATCAACATGTGTCCTTGCCTAAGGCTGTCTAAGGGTGCAGTGCGTCACTTTCTTCTTTGGTTTTTGGAATTCTCACTCATAAATATGATAACAATAGTATGATGAACATCAGATTGTTCATAGATATAATCATCAACCTCCATTTACACTGTTATTCTTAGCAAATTTTCCCTCTGCCATTATTTGTTCCCTATGTTGTCTGCAACACCCTGGCCACCAATTAGCTAATCCTCAACCTCCACTCATCCTCTCATGGGTATAGAACTCTATTATAGGGGTCACCATCTCCATGAGCATGATAAGTTGTAAAGTGTTTTATTGAAGTGGGAGCTCCAACTTTTCCTTAAAGCACTTAAAGAAAAGTAACAATACAGTTTTGGTTTCACTCTTGAATTTGAGACAACCTTGATCAACCGTTTAAAATTTAATCAACAATTCAAAAGCAATTTATAAAATTACACACACATCCCAAAAATATGAAAATTGCATAAAACTTCATAAGCATGAAATATTAAATCAATAATGTGAATGATCCTGCATCAAAGCAAGACTACTGAGAAGAGATGGGGAATAAGAGCGGGTCTACAGGAAGAGAGAACTATTTAGCAGGTAACATAATTTGTCCCGACCATCCTTCTATAATTAAACGACCATCCTTTATCTGAATCAAATTAAACAACCATCCTTCTATAATTAGGGACGTACACTATCAACTCCTTGACCGACCAAACACCACTTCCAATTTTTTAGCAACCTCCAGCAAATAAGACTTAACAGGGCTATGTTTTGGGCTTGTTCCGAAAGAAAAAGGTGCCAAATTTATTTCATTATTGGATACTAGTAATCTGATAACATACCCAAATAACCATTAGTGGCTGACACACAAGTAGGGGTTAAACCCTACTAAGGCGGATATAGTTAAAAGCACTAAACTCCCATAAACCAAACTGGTAACAAATAAAAAAGCATGCGTCTGACTCAAATAAACCAAATCAAGAAATGAATAGTGGTCATAACAAAATGCCCGACCAGACCTTCAGTTTAGGGCAAACATTCACACTGTAGCAAAATATTGAAGCAAAACAAGTTTGAGCTATCTTTTATCCTTCAAGACCCATGAACCAAACACAACAAAATTATGCACATGAGCTGCAAATCATTAAACACTCACTCCGTGATTCTTTGGTCAATGTTACCAACATAGAGTCTTCTATCAGAGTTGTCATCAATCGTATATTCGTGGGCCTGAAAATTGGCATAGTTCAAACAATTAGAGGCACGACCGCACAGCAAAACACAAGGAACATCGACACCACAAAAACAAAACAGCGTTGGGGTAGATCGCCTAACAGTTAAAGAAGTGCAATATCGATAATGATAAGAAAAACATGTACACCACATGAAGATAACTTATAAAAAAGGGAGGGGAGCAATGATACACTAAGAGAAGAGAATACTGCTTACCATCAAGACTGTAATTGAATTGGGAGACAAAACCAAGTTTTCCCACCTGAAAAGAAAAGGATTTGATTAAAACCAATGAATCAACAATCAATGAATATTTCAGTACCTTCCTACTAGTCAATCAGTCAAATTTAAAACATAAGCCAACAAAAAGTAATAATAACCTATTTTTTCTTAAAAAAAAAGAAAGGGTCTTTACCATGATGACACACTACACTTCAGATTGTTATCAATGTTTTTTTTTGTCTAACTAAAAAAATTAATTAAGATGGCGCATTGCTTAAACAAGAGAAAGGCCAAGAATCCAAAAAAAAAACCTAGAATGGGTATGATCGAGAACTTAACTAAGCAAGCGAAGACGTTCTCCTGCGGCTGCCTGCTGCCTCCAATCAAGCGTTCGGAGTTTCGGTTGCAGAGAAGGTGATCTTACCAGCCGCGACACAAAATGGGCTTCACATCTAGTTGCTAACTGATGCGATGCCCTGCGGTATAGAATTTATGGTAAAATATTTAAAAGAGATGCGATAAAAATAAAGATAATTTATATTTAATTTATTTTTTAAAAATAAAAAATAATATTATGATACTGTGACAAATCCTAATTAAACTAAAATTTTTATAAATATTAAATGAATAGATAACATTATAAAATTATTAATGATTACGTATTATCACTCTCCATTAGAAGTCCTCGATGCTATGTATAAATTATTGTTTACGGCAGATTTTCAATATATTTAAAAAGCATATCAATAATAATATATATTAAATAAAAATATATACATTTTAGTGGATATATATGTTTCTTTGGGCAGGCTAGAAAGCTATGACTGACCGGTCTGGCTGGGAATGGCTGAAAGGGAGCCGGGCATGGCCCTCAGGGACGGCCCACTTAACATCACCAACACTTATCTTTTTTAAAAATTTTTTTAACTTGGGTGACATTGTACTCTAAAATTTTCATTACAATAAATAAATGAATATAAGTCCTTAGAATTTGTAGAAATTCATTATCAAAAATACAGAAATGTTAAATTAATTATGTATTATCATATAACAAACTTTAACTTTAGAAATATAATTATAAATATATATGTTGAATTTATCATTTTTTATTATATTTAATTTTGGTAGAATTATACCCTAAATTTTTATAATAAAATATAATAGTAGTAGTAGTAGCGGTAGAAATAATAATAATAATAATAATAATAACAATAATAATCTTAAATTAAATAAATATTTATGGGCCTACACAAAGGGTATGTGTTTTAATTTTTTTTTTATAAATCTAATGGGATCCTAGTTTAATCGATGATATGAATATGTGTATTAAATAAAATGAATCTATAACAATCAGATTTGGATACAATACAATCGCAAATATTTAGAATTATATATAATTTGTATCCATTTAGGACCCATTTCTCAACAATTAATTATGTGGCGGTAAATATTATCGAATAAGAACATGATGAGGTTGGGATATCAGTATGTAAATATATATATTCAGCCCTTTTGAAATAGATTCAGATAATATAATATATTTATATTGAATATAGATAAAAAATAATTAGTATTAAGCGTATTTAATATCTACTAATATCTACTAATATCTACTAATATCTACTAATATCTACTAATTCTTATGTTGAGTTATTTTCAATATAAGTTTAGGTTATTTAAAAAAAAACTGTTTTAGTTCAAATATATGACATTCTACATTCGTATCCTCCAAACATTTAAAAAGATTATTATTACTACATTTGTATCATCCAAACACTTAAAAAATATTATTATTATTATTCTTATTTATTCGGCGCGTATATTAGATTTTAAATTTTTATTTTGTTTTTTTTATAATTCATTTTAATATTCAATTTATTTTGTTCTTTTTTTTAAGACAACTTAAATATAATACAAAATAGAAGCAAGTAGAGAAGTCACAGATACATCACTAAAATTTAGTTTAGCCTCTGAGAGGCTGCAGCCCTGGCCAAACTATGAAAAAGATTCTTATCTTGGCTCCTAAAAAACTGGATCGTTGTATGTTTACAAGCACACCCAAGTTAGAATGATGAAGTAGCTCTAAACTCAGGCAGCAAGAGCAAATCCAGAAGTATTAAAAAGAACATAAACCCAACCAGTAGAATTTGAGTTGACAAAATAACTACCATCTATTCGAAAGTACTTTTCATCCAGTAGATAGCATTGAGAGAAAAGTGAGTAGAAGAAATGTGAGTTGGGCACAACAATTTAGAATAGGCGAGTATTTCTTCTCCACCTCTTTGACAATAATAGATATATCTTCGTTAGCGTTTGTAAAGAGTTTTTAATTCCTGTAGCACCAAATAGCTTCCTCTAAAAGCATGGATAAATAACAGCAAGAAAGTAGGAAGAGATTGTTGATGGCGAGTTGCCCAAAGAAGTATCCGTCGAATGAAATCACTAGGCAAAGTAATTTTTATTCCAGTTCGTAGTTCTAATACTGAGGATCTGAAACAGCAACATCCTTGCAAATGCACATTTTTAAAACAAATGGATGAGGATTCTTCTTCTGGTTGGAACCAATGCGCCATCTTAATGGTCATAAACTCGGAGGAAGTATTGTTTGCCACCATTTAGATCAATCAATAGTATTGTGAGAGATATAAATACCTACGTTTGGGAAGCGGATTTTCTATACCAAATCTACCTCTTTATTGGTTTAAACCATCACAATTAGTTGAGTTTAAAAAATAATTATAATAATTAATTAAACTCCTCTAACTACGATAATTTAAACCAATTAGAGAACTCCAAACGTTTGGTTCCATCAATTTAGAAACGAACTAATTTGTTGCTCACTAAATTTCACTATGTGGCTTCACTCTATTTTGTTAGTCAAGCTTGATTAGACTCTTGTGATAGGCCCAATGGCCCCTTAAAAAGAATTTACAACAGGTTTTACGGATCTCTTTTAATTTAAAAATTAGCTGAAAGAATAAGACTTTCCTATTAATCTATATATAAGTCACCAGTCACCTTAAAATACGATATAGGTTAAACTCAACAACTTTCCCCCACATATATTATCTATCCAAATTATTTCTCCGTCACTATATACTAAGTTCCCATATTATATTGAAGTTTTAGAAAATTCTAATTTAAGTCATCCCCTCGTCACCATATCTTAGGTTTAAGTTTCAAAAGATTATAATTCGGCCAGATGATATGGGATAAACTTAATATCTTGGAGGGCCCAAGATTGGCTCTTGGCCTGGGAGACTGTTTGATGCCATATTGGGCAGTGTAGCTGCCACTGTGGTATTTGGCCGGGGACAATCGTATAAACTAAGTATCGCCTATTGCGGTTGGATAACCAAATTTAAATAGAGACGCTCAAGGTTTGACCACCCTCTTGCTAGGTCCAATAGCAAGGTATCCTCTTTGTTATGGGCAAGCTCTAACATTCTTTGGCTATGGTGTGGTGTGGTACAGGTGGGCCTGTGAGTTCATTTGCCTGATTATTTTTTGAAGGTACAAATGACTAGGAAAATATCAAGTGTAAACGAGAAGGATAGGAAAATTTTGAATTATATCTTCTTTCAAGTCAAAATCTGGTATCGCCAGGCTTTGGGCAGTTGGATGATCTGGTTACCCTAAGCTGACCATGACCGGCCGGGGCCACTTTTGGCAAAAATTAGTTTTTTAATTTTTATTTAAAATGGTTGGTTTTTTTAACCCAAAACTAATTTAGTGGTTGGTTGGCTACAAATTATTTTAGATGTTACTTATGGGAGGGAAAATCAGATTAATTAACAGGAAAAGAAAAAAGTATAGGTAGCAAGCTCAGAAGGGATAGACAAATATGATCGTCTTTAAAGTCCTATTCCGAGTTTTATTGAAGGCAGAAAGACCTGGCACCGTCATCATAATCTGAGACTCTTTCCACAAAGGGGCTGTCTCGGGCCACTACATTTGCTTTGGTTGAGAGATAACGCGGCATTCTTATCATTATTGAGATATTTTCCCTCCATGGATAACTACACAAAACTTCATATCAACTTGATATTACTTAATATATGAAATCTTTGTTCATAAAAACCTCTTGATTTGATGGTTTCTCGCCGCTATGACCAATATATATATATATATAT